>JALLBJ010000575.1:0-17322 GCA_036940105.1 Skeletonema potamos | reverse complement strand
AACAATACTCCCCATATACAATACCAACAATATGGTACTCGACATGGGTACGTCATGAACGTGACGAAATGACGAATCTTTATGACGAAGGACATTTTCGCAATGACGGACGGAGCCAGGCCGTCACTCTCTCCTCGCCTTTCTTCTCCCGCGTAATTTCGACGCCAGCAATGACGTCATCATCTCACTTCGAAGCCATCAGCAAAACCAAAAGGTGTCGTTGGAGGATAGAAAAATATGAAATACAACAAATGAATCATCGTATCCATATATTTTCCAAAGGAAAATCATATGGTTTACCTACTACTATCTTCCTTCATCATCGTCATCATCCTCCACACCTTCCACACACTGCAGCCAAATTGACTTATCAAGCAACACGTACTTCTTCTTGCGCTGCTTCCAATAAGTATTGCCGCCAAGACCACTTTGATAAAAAGTAACAATAAGAACAGAGGAGGGAGAGATTATTTGATCTGAACAGTGAGTAGTTTGCAATTGTTGTATACACGCGTTCTACGTGCTTGGATTTTGCTTTTTCCACAGCCTACATACATGCTTATTTCTAACCTACCCTTTCGCTTCATTCATTCTCACAAACAGGCATAAGGGTCACAGATAATACAATGGCGCCCAATCTGTCGTCTTCCAGATCCAAGGCCGTGTCCAGCCCCAACCTCCACCGTCGCTTTCACGATGTAGCATCCTACGTAACTGAACTCGGTGGATCGAAAGGTCGTGTCATCGAAAAGGTTTTGATTGCAAATAATGGAGTTGCTGCAGTCAAGGCTATTCGTAGTATTCGAAGGTGGGCATATGAGGTATTTGGAGATGAGAGGGCTATTTCATTTGTGGTCATGGCCACTCCAGAGGATTTACGGTGAGTAACTTTTGCTGTGCATATCATAGGTTATGTCAATACAGAATGAACGAGATTCCATTGCATGATGCAATTTCATTCATCAACTACGCAACGAAAACTTTGCTCACTTTTTTTTCGTCTCATGCTTTCAACTCATTTCTCTCATCAGCGCCAACGCTGAATACATTCGCATGGGTGACATCATCGTTGACGTACCCGGTGGATCCAACAACCACAACTACGCCAACGTTACACTTATTGTGGAACTTGCACGTCTACATGGAGTCCATGCCGTTTGGGCTGGATGGGGCCATGCCTCTGAGAAACCTGCACTTCCCAATACATTGGCCAAGAGCGATCCACCAATTAAGTTCATTGGCCCCGCAGGACCACCCATGTATGCTCTTGGAGATAAAATTGGAAGTACGATCATTGCTCAGAATGCAGGAGTTCCCTGTATTGCGTGGAATGGCGCGCATGTTGTGGCGGAGTATGATGTTGAGTCGGGAACACTGCCAGATGAGGCGTTTCAGCAAGCTTGTGTTGTCAGTGCTGCAGAGGCCAGTGCTGCCGCAGAAAAGATTGGTCTACCCATTATGATTAAAGCTTCAGAGGGTGGAGGAGGAAAGGGCATTCGAATGGTGAGCAAAATGGAGGATGTTGCAAATTCTTACAGACAAGTTTGTGGAGAGGTGCCTGGAAGTCCTATTTTTATCATGAAGCTATCATCGAACTCCAGGCACTTGGAAGTGCAAGTACTTGCGGATGAGTATGGCAATGCTATTGCACTCAATGGTCGCGATTGTTCCGTTCAGCGACGCCACCAAAAGATTATCGAAGAAGGGCCCCCAATCGCAGCAGCACCAGAGGTATGGAAAAAGATGGAAGAGGCGGCTATTTCTCTTGCGAAGGCTGTGGGGTATGCAAATGCTGGGACTGTCGAATATCTTTACTCAGAGGCTGATGAGAAGTTCTACTTCTTGGAATTGAATCCACGTTTGCAAGTGGAGCATCCAGTGACAGAAATGATTACTAGGGTGAACTTACCTGCAGCTCAGTTACAGGTTGCGATGGGTATTCCCTTGTATCATATTCCTGAGATCCGTGAATTGTATGGAAAGAATCGGTTTGAGGATGATGTCTCTGACTCAAAATCCGTTATTGACTTTAGCAAAACGGAACGAGTTCCTCCTTACGGACACTGTATTGCTGTTCGTATCACAGCCGAAAACGCCGAACAGGGCTTCAAACCCACAAGTGGAGGTATCCAAGAGCTCAACTTTCGATCAACTCCCAATGTTTGGGGTTACTTCAGCATGGACAGTTCTGGCTCTATTCACGAGTTTGCTGATTCTCAATTTGGGCACTTGTTTGCTAGTGGGCCCGATCGAGAGCAAGCTCGACGAAATATGGTCTTGGCCTTGAAAGAATTATCGATTCGAGGAGACATTAGTACAACAGTTGATTACATCTCCAAGCTGATTGAAATGGACGATTTTATAGACAACAATATTGATACTGCTTGGCTCGATGGTATCATCGCATCCGGTGGCATTAAAATCACTCCATCGGCTAATTCCTTGCGTAGAGGCGCGTCTGGAAGCAGTGGTTTGAGCAATGATACGTTGGCAGTGATTGGGGCAACAATAGTCGCTTTTGATAAGAGTTCAAATGACGAGAAAACGTTCACGGGGTTGTTGGATAGAGGACAACTGCCTCCTCTTACACTGTTGAAAATGGTTCGCGATGTCGAACTCATCTTGGATGAAGTGAAGTACAAGTTATGCTGCACTCGCACTGGCAAAGATACGTTTGAAATTGCTGTATCGGGCAAGCCATCCAAGTTTGTGCCTACATCTGTGCGTATGCTTAGTGACGGGGGTTACTTGATTAGTATTGGAGGCAAGAGTCAAGTTGCCTATCAGACGAGTAAAGCAGATGCTGCCACTGGCATGAAAATCAGCGTCAATGGCAAGACCGTTTCATTTTCTCCTGATTACGACCCATCATCTCTTCGCACCGATGTTGCTGGTAAGCTTGTGAAGAAGCTCGTTCCCAATGGCGCTCAACTAAAGAAAGGTACTCCATATGCTGAAATCGAAGTCATGAAAATGTTCATGCCTCTCAAGGTCGACGAAGCAGGTACAATCACGTGGGCCAATAACGAGGGCGCTGCTCTTGCCGCTGGTGATCTTCTCGCCACCTTGGAGTTAGACAATCCTGAAAACGTCTCAACGGCGACCGTTTTTGAAGGTGACTTGGACGTTGCCGGTTGGGGATCTTTGGGCGCAAGCGAATCACCTTCGAATAAGCGACCTCACATCACTTTGAGAAAAGCTCTGGACAAAGTTAAATGTGGTATGGCTGGGTATGTCTTGTCTTCAGATGCCATGGCACTTGTGATGAAAGATATACAGGATGCGGTTACAGATCCTGCCCTTCCTGTCTACGAGATCGATGAACAGCTATCTGTCCTTAGTGGTAGAATCGATGGCTCATTGTACGACGAGCTTGTAAAGATGACAAGTTACTACAAGCAACTGTATGCCAGTGTTCCCAAAGGCGAAACTTCGGAAAGGTTTCCAGCCGATAAAGTCAAGCATTTGATTGCTGAGCATGGTAGCAAAGTCAAGGATGAATCAGAACGCGCCGGTTTCATTGCCTTGACTACTCCATTACTAGATACAGCTGATCCCTACACTAAAAGCCAGGCTGCTTCAATTCCTGGATCTGAGCGTCTCCTTTCGAGTTTTGTTGACATCTTGAGGAATTGGATCACTACTGAACGGTGGTTTTGTGGAGGAGTATCTTATGCAGATGCTGTTGAGAACTTGCGCAAGGCAAACAAGAATGACCCAGCTGGAATTCTCGACGCTTGTCGTGCCCACGCTCTTCTCAAGTCAACTGCGACTGTCATTTTGACAATTATTGATTCCATTTCAGATGCCGGTAAGACTGATATTGCTTCAACGGAATTGAAATCAGTTGTCCAAGGAGCTGCTGGTCTCGTCGATACAACTCCATGCCTTACGGACATCGCCTCAATGAGGGGAAATGAAATTTATGACCGTCTGTCTCAGAAATGCCGAAATGTTCTCATTGAAGAGTCGCTTCCAAGTATGGAGGAACGCAAAAACAAGGTGATCAAGGTTGTTAAATCTCTTGGCGGTGAAGATACAACGAAGCAAATTGAAGAGCTTGTACAGAATAACATTACAGGCTCAGACATCCTATTCCCAGTCTTGAGAGCTGCCGCAAACGTTAGCGAGCAACTGAAGGTCCTTGAAATAGCAGCAAGAAAGCAGTACCAATCTTACAACATTACGGAATTCACCCCCATGGCAGAAGAAGGTGCACTCAAGTTCATTTACCATAATAAACCTCGAGCAAGCGTCTTCAGCAGCTCGTCGCGAATCACAAGCATGACTGACTTGACCAAAGCAATGAGCAACAACAAGCTATCTGATCTCGAGAGAAGTGACTCAGAGAGCAGTCTGCAAAGTGCTGAGGAGAAAGGGAAAGTACCAGCAGATGTTCCTCGAGTTGCGCTGTTGAAAATATGCAACTCATTGGGTGACGCAAATGCCTTGAAGTCAATACTGGAGCAGTTCCCACAGTATGACGGCAGTGCACCTCCTTGTAAAGCCGGTCCAGCAAATGTACTTTCTATTTTTGTTCTGGAAAGCTACTCTGGCGCTGACGAAGGCAGCCTTGCCAAAACTATTGAAACTCTTTTGGCTCGAGTCCTCGAAGATCTCGAGAAGGCTGATATCAGAAGAGTAACATTTGTAATCCCGAGAACCAACCACCCGCTACCATCCGTTTTCACCTTCAGGGAAACAGCTGATTTTACTGAAGATCACTTGTACAGAGATATCGAACCTGAAATGTCGTACCAATTGGAAATGCTACGCCTCACGAAGAACTTCAGCGTCAGCTACCTCGGCGCTCACCTATCACCATCTGGGCAAGTTTATCTTTACAAGGCTACTCCGAAAGCATCGGCATTGTTGCATGATAAGAAGGCAAACAAAGCTCCGCGAATCTTTGCTCGCGCTGTGAGCTTTATCGGTGAATTTTCTGCTGGTACATTCGAGCAGCTTCTCGTTGAAGCATTCAATGCAGTTGATTCGATCAAGACAAGTGATCAAGGTGGAGACAACCATCTTTTTATGAATGTAGTTAGTGAATCTCAAAGCAGTGTCATCGATCCTGTATTGGTTGAACAAGTTGTTAGCTCTATTCTCAAGCGTTATTCTGAGCGTACAGCTCGCCTTGGTATTGCTGAGGTAGAGGCCAAAACTGTGTGCAGGTTAGCTGAAGATGCCCATCCCATTTCTCTTCGCCTTGTTGCCAGCAACCCGACAGGATTCGTTCAGGTGGTCAATACTTATATTGAAGCTGTCAATGAATCTGGATCAAAGCGCGTCTTTAAGTCAATTGGAGGCACAAAAGCAAATATGGCTTGCAGTGGAGACAGCTCATGGGAAGACTTGGATGTGAACACTCCATACCCTCTCACACGCCCTTTTGATGCACAACGTAAGGCAGCCTTGAGGTCTTCAGAGACCTTATATTGTTATGATTTACCAGCTCTTTTTGAAGCTGCCATCGAGAAGCAGTGGGCTGATGCTACTGGCAAAGGTTCTCAGCCTGCTATGGTTATGTTTACGACTGAACTGGTTGTAAGGAAGAAATCAGGTGGAACTTGGACGATTGAGGACTACGCGAAGGGAAAATTGGAGCTCGTTGAAGCGCAAAGGAAAGCGGGTAAGAATGACGTCGGCATGGTGGCTTGGCTGATGACATTAAAGACTGTTGAGTACCCAAACGGTCGGCAAGTGGTGTTGATTGCTAATGATATCACCCACAAAGCGGGAAGTTTCGGTACAAGAGAAGATGTTGTGTTCAAACTAGCTTCCGAGTTCGCTCGAGCTAGGAGGATACCAAGGCTTTACATTGCAGCAAACTCGGGCGCAAGGATCGGTCTGGCGGAGGGAATCAAGAAGGTCTTCAAAGTTGCCTTTAAGGATCCATCGAGCCCTGAAAGTGGTGTTGACTTTCTCTACGTGAGCAAATCTGAATACGAACGCCTTGGTGTCGCCAGGAAAGATCTCATTGCAGAAGCTGCTACTCTCAACGGAGAAGAAGTGTTCAGGATAACTGATATCATTGGGTCAGAACCGGATCTTGGGGTTGAAAACTTGAAGGGCTCTGGTTTGATTGCTGGCGAGACGAGTTCTGCGTACGAAGACATTTTCACCTTGACGATTGTGTTGGGTAGAACAGTAGGCATTGGGGCCTACCTCGTTCGTCTTGGACAACGTACTATCCAAAAGACCACGTCGTCTCCCATCATTCTCACAGGCTACCAAGCGTTGAACAAATTGATGGGAGTTGATGTCTACTCAACGAATGATCAATTGGGAGGGCCTGCTATCATGTACAACAACGGTATATCACACATTACCGACAACGATCATCTCTCTGCAGTAACATCTGCTGTTCACTGGTTGTCATACGTTCCATCAATGCGCGGAGGGCTTCTTCCAATCACAGACGTTACTGGAGTGGATGAGATTGAGCGACCCATTTGTTTTGTCCCCAAGGCTGGTGTTCCGTATGACCCCAGGTTCCTTCTCGCCGGACAAGAGGATGATACTGGGAAGTGGCATGGTGGTTTCTTTGATAAGGGAAGTTTCACGGAGACACTTGCTGGATGGGCCAAAACTGTGGTTGTTGGTCGTGCCCGCTTGGGAGGTATCCCGATGGGTGTGATTGCTACAGAAAATCGCACTGCGGAGACTATCAAGCCTGCTGATCCTGCTGACTTAAAGGCATCAGAGGCAGTAATTCAAGAAGCTGGATGTGTTTGGTTCCCGAACAGTGCATACAAAACTGCTCAGGCTATCAATGATTTCCGCACCGAGGACCTTCCTCTCATCATCTTCGCCAACTGGAGAGGTTTCAGTGGTGGCCAGAGAGATATGTTCGACGAAGTGCTCAAGTATGGATCACTCATTGTCGATGCCTTCGTCAAGTTCACTCAACCAATATTTGTGTACATCCCACCGCATGCTGAGATTAGAGGAGGAGCGTGGGTTGTACTTGACGCCTCCATCAATGAGTCAGTGATGGAAATGTACGCATCTGCTGAACAAGCCAAGGGTGGTGTGTTGGAAGCAAATGGAGCCGCTTCTGTCAAGTACCGTCTGAAGGATATCTTGGCGACGATGCACAGATTAGATGAGAAGTTGAAGTCTCTAGACAATGAGCTTCAAGAACGTGTATGCGAGTCGGAGCGCCAAGAGGTGATGGATGCAATCAAGGAGAGAGAGCAGGCACTCTTGCCTGTGTATGAACAAATTTCGGTGCAATTCTGTGAGCTTCATGACACTCCAGGACGCATGAAGGCTGTTGGAGTTATCGAGCGTGCTGTTCAGTGGAGGGAGGCGAGGTCATACTTCTACTGGAGACTCCGCAGAAAGCTAGCTGAATTTGACGTGCGAAAGCAGATCATTGAGACGGCTCAAGTTGGAAGAGGTCATGCTGCTATTACGCCGGTTGCAGCAAGTAAAATGATCAAGAGTTGGTTCCTTGAGACTAATGGTGCAACTGAAGCTCTTTGGGATGATGACAAGGCTGTCCTATCATGGATGGCTCAGAAGCAAGAAGACCTTGAAACCAAGATTGTGCAACTAACCAAGGCAAATGTTACACAAGAAGTGTTCGAGGTTATGACTGCAGGAGGAAACACTGCTAAGGTTGGAACGGCGGGTATTGTTGAAGGCATTGCTCAGGCAGTATCAACAATGTCACCAGAAGAGCAGGCTAGCTTCAAAGAGTTTCTCAAGGCCACTCTTCAATTATAATGATGTAACTAGGAATTTGGGGTAAAGTATTAACATAAATAAGTATGGTAGATCATATGAAAATAATTAAGCTCAATACGCGAGATATGCCTCTCTTTACTACTTAGTTGAACACACACACCATCATGCGCTGCAAACATAAAACCCAACTGTGTGTTTGGGTGTAGGAGCTTCACTCTCTCTCTCTCTGAGAGAGCAAGCGCCTTCTTTCTTCTCCCGCCGGCCGTTGACGCCTGACGCGCCATCCACTCCACGTGGCCTCTTCCCTCTTCTTCTTTCGCAGGAGAATGGCATTGCACCACTCAAAATCTCGTGAAAGGTATTGAAGTCCGACGTTCCGGTGCCGAAGCGGCGGTCCTTTGAAGAAATCATCGAAATCCAGCTGCCCTTCACGCTGCACTCGCCAGCAAAAAGCATTAACCACATGCAGAGAGAACACCACAAGACACCTTTTAGTGTTTTGGTCTCTCCCCATGGCAATAGCACACATCTCCTCAACTTAGTGCAATAAATTCCTTCATGTCCGCTTACGCCTCGTTACCAGGATCGTTCCTACCCCCCTTCTTCTCCTTTGGGTCATCGTCATCATCATCCACGGTGGAGGGCGACAGTTGCAAACACAAGACAGAAGAATCATCAGAGTCAAAAGATGTGGTGGAAAACGCCTCGAACACAAGAACTCAAAAGAAGCATAAATTGGTAACATTATCTTCAAGAAGGTCCTCTAGTGAGCCTAACATATCGGCGTTCCGAGCTCTAGCTCTCTCGCCTATCCCCCCGGCGTCATCGTCGCAGGATAAAATTTGCGCACAAGATGTAAGCGAAACGTCATCCTCTACCTCACAATCCGACATTGACGTTTCCATAAGAAGCGCGCGGATAGACCCGGTCCAACTAATCAAGAGCCTCACGTCAAAAGGAAGTAGCATCGCGAGACGTACTGCGAATTACGTGGCCGCATCTGTGCCAGGAGCATCGTCGTCTTCTCAGGCCGCCAAATCTGAAACTGCCGAAGCCGAGGGCGGTGATTCCTTATTACAATCGCCTTCATTCTGCATGACGGAACATACAGACTGTTCCGAAAGTGGTGACGACTTGTCATTTTATGACTATGACGATGATTTCTCACCATCCAGCTCTCATGATGATGACGAAGATGATTACACACAACACCAATCACTTGAGGAGAAATCAGCGGAAGACGATCCAGCCGCCATACAATTTGAGCTCGCCATATCTTTCCAAGGTAGGAAATATACCGCCACAAGAGCATTTTCAACGTTTGTCAAGTTACGAAATGATCTGCTCCGTGAAAGTGGTGATGGGGGTGATGGAACTCATGTCGGCGGTAGTAACCGTCGGCTACGACACCATCGAACTCACAAGAGTTCGAAAGGCAGTGCAGATGAAAGCGGCATATCAAAAAATAATGAAGGAGAATCCATGTCGTCAAGTGTCCCCGAATTACCTACGGTAACACCAGAGGATGCTGGATATGGTGGTTTTGCGTTCACAGGATTTGCTCGGAGTGGATTTGCCTTGCTTCAAGCAACCGCAAAGATGTACTGTCCCGAGATGGAGAAGTGGTTACGACACGTTGTTAATGCGTTTCCCTACAGTCCTAGTTTGAGTCAATTTCTGTGGGAGCCCTTGGCATCAAGTAGTGCGAGCTGGGACACGGAAAATAATATTGCGGAAGAAGAGGAGGAAGCAGGCGTAGCTAATGCTACAGAGAAAAGTGCCAGTTATGTAGGTTCAAAGCCGCCACTTCACTCTAGTCCCAAGGCAAGGCCGTCAAGCAACAGTCCCCGCAAGACTTCGCGCTTTATATCGCAGAACTATTCATGTGGATCCCTTAATTCCATTGAAGAAGTCCACAATGAGTTTGATCGTTCCGAAGAAGATGATTGGTAGTTTCTTTGCTGAACTTTCTTTTTCCTCTGAAATACAATAATGGAAAGCACACCCAATGAAAATTCAGCTGCAATAAAACTCAACGGGACCATATTGAGAAACTTGTCAAAAGGAGTTATGGGCGTATGCATTTTGAGGAAGCAAACGTATCCAAGAACAGCTGGGCAGCAAAGTAAAGTCGCCCATGCCATAGGAATGACCTTATCGCATCTATTGCCGAGTGTGGCGAGTCGGATCCGAAAATAGTCAAGAAATGATAGCATGAAGGTCAATACCAGCTCGACCGGTGTGGCGAGCTGATATTTGTCGCTGTTGTGGGGAAGATTTAGAGTTAGATGTATTTGTTGAGTGTCCTCTCTGTAACCTAAGAAGAAGTAAATATTAGGATCCATGTGTAACTTAAATAACTTACATCACGGAGAGAGTCAGCCAAATCAATGTGCAATATTGATTGAAATAGAGGAACATTTGCAGTGGGAGTGATGAGAGCTGAATACTTGTCGACGCGGTGATTGTCTCATTCAAAGCCGCTGGATTCAACATCTTGTTGCCAGAACTGAGCAGTCGGAGTGAAGTGGTTTCTTCAATGAAATAAAAAGCTCTTGACCACGGACAGAAATTGGACAGTTCCACTGAACTCAGTAGAGAATAAAATAAAATTTTAAATGCGTTACATTGCAAAAGGGCTCTTTTGCAATGTAACGCAATATTGCACCGACCAACAAGGATGATCGAACCAGCCAACTTGAAGCTCGTGGAGGACAAGCATTTGCTATTGAACGAGGCAATCGAAGACTTGGAACACCGTAAAGTGCTGTCCCTTTCCATCCAGAAACAAGAACTTAGCGTGGCTCACGCAGGTGAAATTCAAACGCTTCAAGATGAGATTGCATCGCTAAAATTGGACAAGATCAAGCTGGAAGAGAAGATTGCTAGCGACGAGCGCGTTCGCTACTTGGAGAATGAAAGAGACTACTACAGGAAGGAGTCTCTGAAGCTCCATGCAGCAGCTGAAACCATGAAGAGTAAGCTGGAGAAAAGTGAAATAGAAAGGAAGAAAATGAAAAGAGAGATCGAGATGTTGAAGCTTGCTAATTAAGTAGGCTTGGTTGCGGAGCATTTTTGTGTCTGTAGTACTTTATATTAGATAGTTGCATAAAAATATGAGTTTTCAATCCTTTAATTGCCCTTCATCTCCAACCAAAGCTTCCAACATTTAGCATTTGAGTGTGAACAGAACTTGTGCCGTATCTTTTCACTAAATTCAGCTCAGATTGTAGTTTGAGTAATGACTTGTTTGTAGGATCAACTGAAAGTCCCTGCTGAATTACTTGTTGGCACTCGTCGAGAGCAGACGAATTTGTTGTTTGTCGACTTGTTCTTTGCCTCAATGATGGCGCATATCTCCGTCGATCTCGATATTCATTATCTGCATTTTTCAGCTCTCCGTAGAATAATTCTGTTGCCAATAAAATGTAGGCTTGAATGAATTCGCTTTTCAACTGGATGACGAGATGTAAATTGCTCAAAGCTTTTTGTCTATCTTTTGATGTATCACTCTTAAGCAAACACAAAGCCTTATCATATAGTTCTTCAGGAGTTGCATACCGAGAGAATAGAGCTGCATGCAGTCGCGAAACTGTTGCAGCGGCGACAACTGCCGATAGAACGACGACGCCTATCGGCAGCAGGAAAAATAATACGAAGTGACGAAGAAAGTCGTAGGTGGAGCTGATAAGCGGGATATTCACAAATGATTGCAGTTCATCCCTTATAATCATTGCGGTTGTTGTTTTCGTCATCGTCGTCATGATGATGTATGGAGGCTAATAAGTAGCAGAGCAAGCAGAAGACTATCAATGAGCAGGCTACTACGCCGCAGCAAATGATAAGGACATGGAGATGTTAAAAAATGGTATGTATGGTACATTAAGAGGGAGCGCTGTTACATTTTTTCTATGGTACTTTCGTTGTTTTCATTCGTTTCCAGTTTCAGATGTTAGCTTGTAGGTATGTTATTGTAACCTAAGTACATGAACGTACGATACTCTGAAATGGCCTACGTACCTCTGCTTTTGTAGCTTTTTGTAGGAGAAGTCTCTTTTGTAACACCTATTGCTTACCCTCGCTCTCTTAGCTTGCATGATTCAGCGTTAGAAAACTACTTTCTATGTAAGATAGACAATAATCATCATTAGAGTTTTGAAGATGATGAAATGAATCCTTAGGAGGAGAGGAGCGAGCAGAGCTGATGTAGATGTAGAGGAGACGAAGGAAGAAGGCGAAAGAGTAAGCAAGAAGCCATGAAAGGAAGAACGAAGGAAAACAATCCTTGGTTTGTCCCTCGATAGCATGATGCCTAATAAGTAGCACGGTACTAAATCTACCAGCCTATTGTACACATTAGTTTGACCCTATTCGTCACCAGCGTGAAATGAATTCAAGAATGCCTCCAACTCCTCCTTTTCTCTTTGGGCCTTTAGCTTGGCAAAGTCGATGGGGACACCATTTTTATCCACATACGGTCTGCCGAACAAAGTAGAACCTTGCTTGGCAAATACTTGCAACGCGTAGTAATACAAATCCATATCATATTTGTTCACAGTTGACAACAGCTTCCATCTTTCACTGCCACGATCGATTTTCCCTTCAAACATAACATCCTCGTCATTTTCTTGGTTCAGAAAGTGATTCATACATTCCAACCCATTTGCATTCACTTCGTTCCATCCATAATACATCACTAGACGTTTCAGAGTTTCTTTCGGATATTGAGAGATTCCTATAACGAATTTCTGGTTCAGTATTATCTTGGCGACAACTAAATGTTCCTCGGTTAATTCACCTTTGTGCTGATTGACGAGTGACCGCACCACCCAATTGTCGTTGAACGTGTCGCTATGCACCCAATCCCCAATGTCAACTCCACTGAAGTTTTCGTGATTTCGTTTGAGTGACCGATATAAGCTTTCCGTTTGGTACACCGGATGCGGTAGGAATGTGAATGCCCGTCCTTGATGGGTAGGATTGAATAACATCATCCCCTCAAAGAAGTAGCTCGAAACAATAACGTCGACAAGGCCAGAATCTACTAAATTTATCTCCCGAGCTCTCTTCAGACCATCCAGGGTTTGAGTATCAATATTCAACACTCCGTCAACAAATGTCAGCGATTCTGGAGATGTTATCTTCTCTGCTCTACGCAAGTTAAAGCAATGAGTCATTATATTCTTCACGGCACCTCCTTTGGACTTGCGGATGTGAAAAAAGAATGCCGTCTCAGGCCCATTGGTGTTCAGCGGGGCTCTACTATCTGCCAAGTTATTTAATGGATTCGCTTTATTCTCATACCCAAGACTTGATATTGCCTCTCCTGTCACTTCATCATATATCTCAAAGTTTAGTTTTGGCGAGTGCTGACCTAGTCTGAATTTCTCCAACATTTGGAGCTGGCGATGAGTGGGTTGAGGTTGAGATGTAAAATCAAGCCGATGCGAACCGGTAGATTTTGTGAAGCGTAACGTCGCCGCTATTAATACAAATAGCGCAGCAATAAACAGCGCTGTTATTCTCCCGAATTTTCGCTGTCTAAAAGTGGGCGAAGTTGTCATTTTTCGAGTGAATTAGCATCGGTTGGGAGTTCTGTGCCATGGTCATTATTTGGGTTAGTACCATAAAAAATATGATGACTTCGATTTTTTTTCAGCTTCGCAGTTCGCAATAGAGAGCGAGAAAAGCGAGAAGAGAAGAAAGGGAGTAACATAAATATGTAACACACTTTTTTTGTAACAGATGTTTATTGATTATGTACCATACACAAGTGGAAATAACGAGCTGCTTCACAGTCTCTAATATCATTATCTACTTGTAGAATAGAAGTGCTTTCAAGATGTCACTTTGCGTCATACCCCTGTAACAGATGAAATTGATTGTGTGTGAGCGGAGCAAATAATCATAACCTACTATTCAACTCTATTTAATTCTATCAGTGAGGTGTTGGTTTGTGTCCATCCACGTAGAAATTTCTAGTTGCTTTTGGTAGTGTGATTACTGCCCCATCCATTCCTTCAGTGATTGTGATTTGGCATCCCAATCGACTAGTTTGTTCTAGACCAAAGGCCATATCCAACATGTCTTCTTCATCTTCACCTAGTGCCGCACCTTCCATCTTATCTAATAGGTCATCATATAAATCTTGCTCTAATATGACGTGGCAGGTGGAACAAGCACATACCCCTTCACATGCTCCTTCCATTTCGACTCCTGTCCGGTGCGCAGATTGTAGAAGAGTTTCCCCAACTCTTGCAGAGATTTTTGTTTCACTATCATCAGGGTTGACGAATGTTAATTGGACAGTGGGCGCATCTGGCCCCGGACCATCGCCATGCCATCTAATTTGTTTGTTGTTGCCAATGAGTATCTGTGATCTGACGCACGTATTTGCAAACACCGACGACATGTTGAACCCCGATTGTTTGCATCCAAAGTGAGCTGCCTTTGCAGCTGATATTATGCCTCTTGGTAGCATGTCAAGTGAAAGTAAAGCAATACGTTAGTATATGTCGGTCTGGTGAGTCCGAAAGAGGAAGAGGCTTTGGACTAGTAGAGACTGGTTTGATTTGACCGAGGGGCGGTGATGGAGGCGAGGGTGAGATAGGTTGGGGGTTAGGTTGGGTTGGGGTGGTAGGGGCTATTATGGCGTTGCTGATAGTGTGTGGCGGTTGCGGTCAGTTACATGAGTATTTAGCATGCTACGTACGATACGATACGATACGTAGGTGTACCATAATCTACTTCTTCATTTGTTTGCAGCAGCTATTGGAAAACATCTTTCATCGCAAGCTAAGTTATACCATACCGCCACCGTTCATTCAAAATCCTAACTGATGAATCCCACAATTCTATTTCTATCCCACGGCGGTGGGCCGCTACCTCTATTGGGTGATCCGAAGCATATGGAGATGAACGAAACACTGCTCAAGATTGCATCAAGCATTCCGAAGCCTGATGTCATCTTACTTGTCAGTGCACACTGGGAAGAAGACATCCCGACACTTACTGCTGCTTCGGCTCCTGCTCTTATATTTGACTATTATGGATTCCCAGAAGAATCATATGAAATTCAATATCCAGCAAAAGGGCAACCAGAGTTTGCGCTTAGGGTCAAAGAAAAATTACAAAAAGAAGGAATCAAGTCCAATGTTTCTTTCGAGAGAGGATTTGACCACGGCATGTTTGTACCGCTGAAGATAATGTATCCGAATGCTGATATACCATGTATTCAATTATCATTATCTTCGTCGCTAGACCCAGAGTTCCATATTTCGATGGGAAGGGCCATGAGAGGTCTTACATCTGATGGCGACAAAGTACTACTAGTTGGATCTGGATTTTCATTTCATAATATGAAAGCATTCTTTGCACGGCCAAGTAGTGATATAACTCAGAAGAATCGAGATTTTGACTCTTGGTTAAAAGCAACGATGATGTCCAAAGAGATGTCAGAAGAAGATCGAGAGAAGGCTCTGATAAATTGGAAGGAGGCTCCCGCTGGCGAGTTTTGCCATCCTCGGAACGAACACTTGTTGCCTCTACACATCTGTTATGGCGCAGCTGGGAGAGCTAGTGATGAGTCATTTTCATTGCAAATACTTGATAAACAGGCGAGCATGTTTCTTTGGAATGAAGCACAAGACAATTGTGTAGAGCAAGCATTCTAGTTTAAGCCAACTTGTTCGTTCTCGTTCAAGAATTTATTAGCCCTTGCATCTTCGTGAGACAAGAAAGATGCGAATTTCTCTGGCAAGTCTATCCTTACTCTCACAGTAACATTTCCAGTCTCTTCGTCTTCCTCTAAGTTGCATCCCTCATCTAGGCGTAGCGACTCTTTGTTCATTTGACCCCACTCTTCGCGTCCAGATGGGGTGTTGTAGTAAGGATGTTCAATTGTGATTTCATTTGAGCACAGGAAGAGGCCTCGTTTTCTCAAACGCAAACTATCTGCATCATATGTTGCATCTCCTACGATTGGTGCTTTGCAGACCCATGCCATGTGTCTGCGGAGCTGATGATATCTGCCAGTTTTCGGCTTCATCTCCACAAGTGTCAACACGCCATTGTTTCCGTGCAATGATTTCACTGTTTGTAATATCTTCCATTGAGTAATTGCCGATCTATCGTCCAAGTCATAGTCGATCAGATTCCAACCATCTTTTGTTGCCTCGCTATCACTAGTACTACTTGGTTGCTGTGGAGATCCATTGAGGATTGCCATATACGTCTTTTGTGCCTTGCGAAACTCAAACTGTTGTGATAGATGTACTACCGCAGCTTTCGTCTTGGCTACCACCAAAAGGCCAGAAGTCGGGCGATCGAGTCTATGTACAGGTTGTGGCCGCTTCATAGGATAGTTTTCGTCGCTTATTGGTATATTTGAAGGAGTCAGAACAGATGGTAATGCAGAGAGCAAAGTGTCACGACCATGCCCACCTCCTCGTGCTCCTCCACCTCGACCTCCTTCTGCACGGTAGGAAACGATTCCTGCTGGTTTGTTAACGATTGCCATGTGATCATCTTCGTATACCACGGGAACATCAAACGATGGTAATCGATAGGGCGTGCCTTGAACAGCGTAATAATCGGTTCCACCACGCTGTTGATACCCAAGTCTGTCTCCTGGATATACTCTAGCAATAACTTTCCCTAATTCATCAAACTTAGAGTCAGAGTTGCGACAAATGCATATTGCTTTTTGACGAATGGCTTTCCGAGCACGACTTTGCGTAGGATATTTCTCTGGATCGAGCAACATGAGTGCTGCAGGAAGGGTAACATCCATTACCTCTAACTGTAGTCTTTCTCGATCGCACGGACCAAATACATTTGCTAGTGACGGAAATCCCTCAAAAGGAACGTCGTATGTCTTTGTAACTATGTATCCAACTCGAGTTCCTGGAATATGATCGCCTTTGCTGGTTGTTTCGTCGTCTCTTTCTTCTGCGTGATTTGTTACTTCGTTCGTTGTTGACGATTTCAGTGGTTGCCATCGATTTATATGCTTGGATGAGTGAAGCGACTTTGTTATTATTATCGATGGAGCAAGTGACATGCACAGTTGAGCTGTCGTCAGCAGCACCACCGTGGCAACCGTGAGTAGCCTGAACCCTCTATTCAGAAACCCATCATGGAGATGTTTTTGCTTGCTTTGTACTTTGGGAAGTGAGCCTGTTGTATCAGGAAGAGTTACTACATCCTCGATGCCGTACGAAAATATCTCGTGTATGGCACACCACGTGATACTCATCATGATCCCCTCAAGCAAATTCGTGCCACACTGAGTCTTCGATGAGTATAGTTTTTCCAGTGCATATATATTTGCTTTTATTCATCGATCCTAACCAATAATATTATGATTGATGGGTATTAGATAAGTAGTATTGATTGATGATGTGGGATGGGACGTTGTACGTGAGATAACAGTACGACCTACTCATAGGACACAATTCATGTACGTACCATAATATGTGATTCTCCGTAAATATGTGTGTTTTTTCTCTCTAATCTAGCTCAGCTCTCTCTCGCGAAAAAGAACGGGTCAAAAACCAAAGTAGATGTTTAACAGGAGGGGTGGCCTCGTAAGTAGAACCATACTAATTCCTATATGTAACAGATTTC
>JALLBJ010000574.1:0-17910 GCA_036940105.1 Skeletonema potamos | reverse complement strand
GTCCTTCAAAGGCACCGTCTCCCGCACCAACGAATGAGCCGACACCAGTGCCAACTCCTTCCCCAACTCCCAGTCCTTCAAAGGCACCGTCTCCCGCACCAACGAATGAGCCGACACCAGTGCCAACAAGTCCTCCTACTACTCCTTGTATTGCTGATGGGGAGCAATGTGCAAATGGCAATAGTAGCGCTGGTTTGCCAAGCTGCCAAAGATGTTGTTCGGCAAAATCAAAGAATTGTTGTGAGGCTACTCAAGGTCAATGTTTTACATGTGTACCTGGCACAAATGTTTGTCCTCCCTAGCTCACCGTCAATTGCAACTACGTACTCAGGAGGGTCAGTAAATTTCAAGCTACGTTCATGTTGGGGAGTACAGGCCAGGATTCTGACGAGCTTTTTCTGGTATAATATAGTAAGAAGAGGGTGCAAAATTAAAGCTGGGCTTATTTCCAGAAAAGAATGGTTATCGTTTTGGTTTGGGTATGGGTGTTATTTAGTCTGCTTTGCTCGTTCGATTTCTTTCACGGCCATTTTCTTTCCCTATATATCATCTCGAAGCTGCACTACTATGAGACGCTCCCATCGCCATCAAAATCTATCGTGCCTCGTTGCTTTAATTTTAAAGGCTTTATATCGGCCTCTGCCTCTGTTCCTGACTTTTGATACGGCAAAGTGATAAAAATGATTAAATAATTTGCTCATTGTCATTGTGCTATTAGATAGTCGAACATGCTGAGTGGATAGATAGGATTTTGGGATTGGACAAAGAGACGTAGGATCAGAGTTTTGCTTTGGCTTTGCTTTTGTGTTTGTGGACATGCTCATGCTATCTACAGTCGATCTAAATATTATTCATCACTTGTTGTACAGATAAACTTACAAAAGGCATCCAAATCCAACTTTTTCATTGGCACAGCAGCTTCATTGCGGACCAGAAGTATTATTTTTTGATGTAGGAGTATTCGGTATTATGGCCTAGAGTCATCAGAACACGGAGAAGAGAGAAAAGACAAAAAGAACAAAAAATCGACTCCGTCTCTTCAAAAAAGTGTCCGTTGTGATTTATTGATTGCAATTACATCATTGTAAACTATAATATTACATATGATCAATCGATAGCGTCCAGGCACAACATAATAATATTTACATTCTAGAGAGTACAGAGAGGCTGCCGCCGATACTCTTCTTCTTTGTCTCTCCCCCTCCTCGAGAGACTTAAATTTTGTGCACATCTCGTGGTATCCATCACAAGATTCAACCAATATTGAAAAAAAATAACGGCCAATGAGCAATTACTCTACATTTGGCAGTCCAACTAGAATCAACAAAACACCCTCTGTCTCCTTTGAAGAGGATCATCATCATCAACAGCAGCAGCAACAACAACAACAACAACAACGAGATCCGCTTCCAAATTTATATTCCTCTCCAATCGTCTCTTCGGCATTAATTACAGCCTTTGGTCTGCCCACACTTGTGGAGTACGAAGCTCCTTCGGCCTCCTTGGCGACTAATACTTCTCAGATTCAAAGATCGTCGACTCCGCCAAATAAAGGTGTCACCACCACCACTGTAACTGACGAAGAAGAAGCCTCCCCGTCCGAATTTACTCGTATCAATAATTCCAATCGTCGCCGTTCCAAATCTGTCCCAGCCGTAGGAGGCATTGAAGAAACCAAGGCGGCGGCAGCGACAGCAACAACTACATCAGTAACAGCAGCGGCGCCATCAAGGTACAATAATCGACGACTAAGCAAGTCCGCTGTACTGTCAACAGGAAGTAGTGGCGGTGACGATAACGTCAGTGGTACCAACAAGGTTTCCTACACCTTCCGTGTACGTGCATCCACACCACTCGATCATCAGGGTGGGGGGAACGAACATCATTTACTCATGGTTCAAAACGCAGATGGATCGTATAGTCACGCCAATGTCGTTGATGGCGAACCCTTTACGAATGATACTGACGAATATTACTACGATAGCACATTTCAAAATGACGACGACATGGGAAGGAAAAAACACCTCTCTTCCGGCAGTGCTGCTACCTCATTGAAGTCATCCTGTGGTATCATTCAAATGACAGAATCACATCAAGAGAACATTGTCCCACTTGACACCATATTAGGTACCGAAAGTACCATGAATGAAGAGGGACATGTCCCCCTCCCATCGGAACTTTTACATCCACAGTACACGTCGACTGCACCCGCATTGAAACTATGGCCATTGGCCATACTGGTATTTTACAATGTATCGGGTGGTCCATTTGGGATTGAACCGTCCATCCGTGCCGCGGGGAACTTTTATGCTATATTGGGATTTTGTATCTTTCCATTTGTTTGGTCATTGCCGGAGGCATTGGTAACGGCAGAATTGGGGAGCACATTCCAAGATCCGAGTGCAGGTGTGGCATGGGTGGAGGAGGCGTTTGGTGAGAAGATGGGGAGTTTGTGTGGGTATTTGGGGTGGGTTAGTGGTGCGACGGATAATGCCATTTACCCCACGTTGTTTTTGGAGTATGTTACAAGTGTAGTGGGGTGGGATAAGGATGAATTTAGTGGGTGGACACGATTTGGATTGGTGGCGAGCATTACAATTTGTTTGTCCATGTTGAATTATACAGGGTTGGAAATTGTGGGCAAGGCTAGTTTATTGGTTTGCGTTATTGCCATGAGTCCATTCATCTTAATGACGATTATTGGTGCTCCACGTGTCGTCCCATCACGATGGCTCCAGATGCCAGAACCTCCCGAGAATGGCACGGAGTTGTTTGATGATGACTTTCAAACGTCTCCGGGACCTTTACCCCTACTTGGACTTGCGGGGATATTGTGGCGGCCGTTTATGAATAATATGTTTTGGAATTTGAATAGTTTTGATGCTGCTGCATCATTTGCTGGGGAGACGACCGATGTGAAGACGACGTATCCCCGGGGGATATTTATTGGGTTCACTATGACGGTTGTTTTTTATATTGTTCCACTTCTGGTTGCGGTCGGAGCGACGGACTATACGCAGTCGGAGTGGGTGGATGGACATCTTGGTGCCGTGGCTGTGGATATTGGTGGGGCGTGGCTTGGAGCGTGGACAATCTTTGCGGCAGGAATTTCCAATTTGGCAATGTTTGAAGCGGAGTTGTCCGCTGATGCATTCCAATTGATGGGCATGGCGGAGAGAGGATACCTCCCGAAGATCTTTCAAAAGAGATCAAGATTCGGTACGCCAACTACGGGAATTATTGTTGGGACGGTGGTGATTATTTTGTTTGGTTGTGCTGATTTTGGTCAGTTATTGGAATTGCTGAATGCGAATTATGCCGTTACAATCTTGATGGAGTATGCAGCGTTTGTCAAGCTCAGATTGTTTCACAAAGATTGTAAGTAGAACCGTAGTGTTGTGCGGCTATTGTTATTGCTGCTGAACAGCCATCTGTTTCGAACGTATCTGACATACTTGAAACTTTTGCTCTCTCTTTCTCTCTCTCTCGACCAAAGTGGAACGACCCTGGCGTATTCCTCTACCCGATTGGGCTGCAGTATTGGTAGCAGTACCTCCGTGTCTCGCTACAATTGCAATCATTTTGATCAGCAACTGGTATGTATATCTCTTCACCTTTGGTGCGGTCGTTTGTGGTGCATTGTGTTTCAAGGTGGGAGAGATTGCAAAACGAAAAGGATGGTTCGTGTATGAGATAAAGGCAAGAGGATACGCAATGCCCCCCATATCATCAGTTAATGATTCAACAGGGATTGGGACAACCTCTGATCCATCGACTGTGGTCAATGAAGGTGAAGAATGGGAATATGGAGAGGAGAACAAGATTACATGATGGATAGATTTGATGAGCGCATTGGTGTTAGAGGGGTTAGATGAGTAGATATAATATAGTTTTGATGAAAGATTGATTATCCTAAAGCCAAAATCATCAGATCTCTTCAATGAAGCCGAGCATATGAAGTTGGCATTCTCCGGTGGTATCTTCTGTATGTATGGTACCATTCATAAGCAAGGTGTGTAGCGACAAAAGGGACACTGGGGGCGGTTTGGCGGGCGTTGAAAACGTGTCCCTCCCTAATACATTTTTTCCTTACTAATACACAAGTTTTGTTCTAAAAAATGGGGGCAAAAGGGGGTTTTACGTGCTCCTCTCTCACCTCTCCTCTTCGCCTCCACTCCTAGAGATAATTAATACATCAACACCATGACACGCTTTTCCACCCTACTGGTCGGTGCAGCAGCACTATCTTCTGCAGCCGCCTTGGCCTTCGCCTTCTCTTCAAACAATGTCGTCGTCGGTCCTTTCCCCCGATCGTTTTATTCTTCTGCTTCCAGGAGCTCCTCACTCCATTCCTCCCTCTCCAACAACGATAATGACAACGGCGCACTCAACAAACTATCCGCAGAATTGAAAGAATTGGCAGAATGCGCTTCCCTAGTTTACAATTATCTCTCGAAACCTGACGAATCCGTTTCTGCACAAGATGTACTTTTAGCATGCGATGCAGTCGACTCTGCCGCTGCAGCAACAGCCTCGTCGTCATCATCTGAGTCGAAATTATATCTCGATCAATATATCCACCTACGTCAAAAATCACATGAATTTGGTAGATATCAACTATTGGTCAAATTGTTAAAATCGGATTATGATGCATATGTCAAAACTGCCGAGTTTGTAAGTCCTTCGCGTATTCCACGGGGAGAATTGCCAAATGTTCAAGACGTCACGTATAATATTCTTCCTACATCTGCTGTAACTCTTGCCACTGTTATTGGAGAAGATGGACAACCTCTCGTGGCTGACTGCACCCTCCAAGAATTGACCTACAATGACTCCCCACTTGACAAACTTTTACTTTCCATATTCCGCAATCTCGTTACCACACATACGGGGGGGGTTTCCAGTGACATTCCCGGTATTAAGGGTTTATTGGCACAGGGTCGGCAATACATGACTATGGAATTACCCGAGGGGGTTACCTATGCAGATCATACGAAGGCACAACATACCATGGTGAAGAATACGTTGGGGGGCTTAATGACACCTGTATTGCCACCATTCTATCGTATCTTCATGTCGGGTATTGTTCCGAAATTGGGAACAGAATTTGATGGGAAACAAATTGGGCCATGGTTCTATGCACCGTGGTTAACTTCGATTGTTACACCCACCTTTTTCGGTTTCCTCGTGGGACCATCCAAACCCAATCGTCGATCGGATGGACAACGTGGAGGATTAATCGTCGAAAAATGCAAATTCCTCCAAGAGAGTGGATGTAAGGGATTATGTCTGCATCAGTGTAAGATTCCTGCGCAGGAATTTTTCAAGGAGGAATTGGGATTGGATTTGACCGTGAAGCCGAACTTTGTAACGCAGGAGTGTCAATGGAGTTTTGGGGAAGTGCCTGTGAGTGTTGAAGAGGATACGAGTTTTCCGAAGGGGTGTTTGGTGGGGTGTGAGTCGCGTAAGGTTATGGCTGGGAGGAAGAGTGCTGATGTATTGTGCATGTAGGAAGAGAGCACGTTTGCGATTTGAGTACTTAGGATTAGCATTATTAGATGGGGGGGGGGGGATTAGATTTGAATGGGGGGATTTCAGCTGCTAATATGAATGGAGTGACACAACTACTTCAATGACTGCTAATAAGCTAATAGGAGATATTATCATTTAAAAGGCTTCAAAAAATTAGTATCGGAACGCTCCCAAAGCCATCCGAGAGAATTGCCAATCTGGGCAATCTTTCCGTGGGTTTCAAGCTTTTGATCTTGAGCCAAGATAATGTTTTCGTTTTCCAACATGTTCAATAGCAAAGACATGGCTTTTACGAGATTCCCATCAGCAATGAGTGCATCTGCGTTGTCTAATGTAGCAGCTACGGTGCAGTCCTGAGACTTTGCACTTTCTTTCGCTTCCTCCGCCTTAGTGACTTGTCTGTTTGATCTTCCAAGTGGGACAGCGTCGAATCGAGGCGAATATGGAACTGACAAGTCGTATAACTCTGCATCGCGATTACTTGCCAGATTTACATCATCATCGTCGACTGCTGAGCGTCGATCATTTTTCTTTAACTGGTACGGCTTGCGGGAAAAAGGGTCGGTACCTAACGCGCCCGCAGAGTACAGAACATCGTGTGAGGCGACTCCGACGACCGATGAATGCTTCGTCAAGAACGATTTCTTCCCACTAGCACCCTTGGCATCGTTGTCTGACTTGGCGTTAAACTTGTCCATCATGGCGCATTCACCTCGAGGACACAATTTGAAGAGTTTGCGTAGCTCATCCTTCTCGAAGTATCTCTCGGTGGAGCTTGAGCCACCGCCGGCACCCAAGATAACACGCCGAATTCCATCCTTGTGCACTTGCTTTTCGTAGATTTTCTCCTCCACCGTGCCTGCAGAAATGAAGCGGTAAACAGTCACGGGCTTCTCCTGTCCAATTCGGTAGCATCGATCTACGGCTTGAGCATCTTCGGCAGGATTCCAGCTAGGATCGTAAATGATAGCCCGGTCAGCTCCAGTCAGCGTCAAACCGATACCAGCCGCTTTAGTTGAGAGAAGCATGACATCTACATTGCTCTCCTTATCATTGAAGTGATCTACTGCTTTTTGCCGATAATTATTTGCCGTGCTACCATCAATTCGCAAGTGACGGACACAGTCCGCTAGAGCAATTCCGATGATATCCAGCATCTTTGTGCTCTGACTAAAGATAAGTGCCTTGTGACCACTCTTCTTGAGACGTAATACCAACGAAATGAGAACCTGCAGCTTTGCAGAGTCCCGAATCAATAAGTCAACATCACAGTCTTTGTACTCATCGGCAGCTTCTTTGACAAGGCTTGGATGCCCACAGAGCATCTTTAGCCAAGACACTGCAGCCAATGGCGACGCGGTCTCCCCCCTTAGAACTGATGTAACAATATCACCTTCTAAATAAGCCTCATACAACAATCTCTGCTTGGCAGAAAGATGGGTGAAGACAACCAACTCCTTCTTACCGGGCAATCTATCTTGAAACTCCGTCTTTTTGAGACGTTGAAGAAAATATGGTTTGAGTGCGGCTTGCAATTCGTCATTCATTTCGGATGCCTTCTTGATCGTCCACTGAGATGCATTCTTCTGCCTCCCCTCTTCAATCGGTAATCCGTATTTGTTGAGGAATGTTTTCAAAGAGCCTAAAAGTTTCCCTCCACATGCCCAGTCAAATAAACTGTGTAACTCCTTCATATTATTCTGCAGGGGAGTTCCAGTCATTAAGAGTCGGCGAGTGTTGGGTGATCTTGAAGCCAAAATTCTTACATCCTTGCTCATCTTTGCCGAGCTATTCTTAATCTGATGTCCCTCATCTAGCACGACGTAGCACCACCGACTCTCTTCATAAGCCTTTGAAATGTTAGTCAGATCCGTGATGTGGTTCGAGACAAGACCATACGTTGTAATAACCAAGTGTGGTCGTTTTGAAGGAGCACAGAATGCATCCTCGAATACCCTCTTGCGTTTCTCCTTGCCCATATCACTTGTAACAGCTGTAACTGTCGCTCTGGGCACGCAAATATTCTTCAAATTTAGATTGGCCTCACGTTCCCAACTCCGTACGACACTTTTGGGACAAATGATGATGGCATTCGAAATTGTTTCAGCTCTCATAAGCGAACCGAGGTAGGTGAGTACTTGCAGCGTCTTCCCGAGTCCCATATCGTCTCCCAGAACCCCACCAGTGATTTCATCATGATATAAACTTGCCATCCATTGGACACCAATACGCTGATGTTGGTAGAGCTTGTTGTACAGAGAGAGGGGTAACTTAATCTTGGGCCATTTTGTAATCTTCTTCTTCTTTGGATCAGTGCTGTCATTATCGGTGGTAGAGGAGAGGTATAAATCACCCGTTTCATTGTCAAGTGACCAACACCCACACCCTTCAAAAGAAAGGAGGATGCTATCGTCGTCATGGTCATGCTTAGGAGGTTGAAGATTTGTCGTGGAGAGGCTGTCATCATCGTTCATTTCATGTTGTTCTTTTGATTGCTGCTCGTCATTGAAACAACTATCATCGTCGTATTGATTGCCCTGACCAAACGACACATCCGAAACATCATCATCATCATCATTATATTGCTCAGCACTATCGGAAATTTTTAGATCTGCTAATCCTCCATCAAGAACGTCTTTATCATCTTCTTTCATCGTTTCTTCGTTTGATTCGATGTCATCATCATCATCATCGATTGATTTTGATTCTGCTAGCTGATCACCTTCCTTTTCGAATACGACAACATCTTCCTCAATAATGACAAAGTCTTGCTCATTTTCGTCATCCCTATCATCATGATCGGAGGTTGGTGAACTACTGCTACTGCTACTGCTGCTGTTGCTGTCACTACTACTGTCGTCATCAAATATCCTCCTGCGGGAAGCTGCAGCAAGTGCTGCTGCTGCTGCTGCTGGCCTTCGTGAAATGACAATCTCCTCTTCCTCCTCCTCCTCTTCCTCCTCCTCCTCTTCTTCTTCTTCATCGTCGTCCTCATCTAAATAATTATTATTGCATGAAAGAAGTTCTAACGATTGGAGAGAAGAGATGATAATTTCATCCGTTGTCGCTTTGGCATCATCATTGTCACCATTCAAGTCTTCTTTTTTTTCTTCTTGTACTTCCTTGTCGTTGTTATTATCATCATCATTAATAATATCAGCATCCTCCTGTAGGGTAAACAATGGAATAGGAATAGTACCAGCAGCTGATTTACACTGTAAGGCATCATCTTTTTTGTTCCTACTGTTGTTGTTGTTGTTGTATCTAACTGATAATTCAGCAATGTTTCCATTATTCTTCTTTTTCATCATCATCATCATCATCTGCTGCTGTTGTTGTTGTTGAAATTGTTTCACCAACCGTTCCGCCTCCTCCTCCTCCTGAATACAAATGACCCTCCGAACATCCTCAATTGCTTCATCTAATGCACACTCCACCAATTTGATTGCCATTGTTAGTTTTTCAGAGTTGGGTGGTGCCGGTGGAGTTAATATGCTCATTGGTATTGTTGATGACGATGACAATGACGTTTTTTGGATGTTGTCGTTGGAGGATTTTTTATTGGTAGAGGCGAGACGAAGAAGTGGTGGTGGGGGAGGAGGAGTCATCATGAGAAGACTGGTGGGTGACATTAAATCGATGATTGATGGAGACTGCAACAACATCGTCATTGATGGTGTTGATAAAGTTGATGATGATTCTTCATCTGAAGAAAAGGAAGAGGAAGATGCTCGATGATAGGGTTGTCGTAAGCATGGTGGTGGTGGTGGTGGTGAGATTGAGAGATCGGTGATATCATTATTATTTTGGCGGCGGCGGCGGCCAACTTCATCATCAGCCGAAGATTGCGATGATGGTTTCATTGTGTGGCCATATATTTGTGGTTGTTTTCCTACGCCCCCTGCTATTTTGAGCGGTGTGTGTTTTCCTTGTCGTCGATTTGATGCTCCATGGTTTCGTTCGGTCAAAAACCGTTTTTCAATCATCTCACAGTGAATAATAATAATGAGCGAGAGCGAGAAGTCGTTGCTGGAGTACCATATTGTAGATAGAGTGCGTCGGCACGAAGTTTTCAGCCTATTTTCTCTTTTTCCCTTATTTACGAGAAATATGTTGCTTCCAGGCTCCTAACTATCAGTATGGCTCCACAAAGCGTCCCCGTCACGTCATCCTGGTTATATCGTTGCTGATAATCATCCTGCAGCCGCTGCACATGCGTATCAGAGCCGGAGCCAGAGGTATGGGCGAAAAGGGTGAAAAAAAATGAAGACTTCCAAGAAGGGAGAGCAACGATGATGGACGAGATAGTGTAGAGTGTGGGTGTGGCGACCCCAGAACCAGAAGAGTAGAGATATATAATGAGGAGAGCAAAAGTAGAATCCAGGTCCAGGAGTAATGTTAGATACCCATTACATCCAAAAGCTGCTAGATAAACTCTTGCGAGTGAATTCATAGTAGAGATGCAATTTATTGTAGAATCCTCTATTCTTCTATGCCCCCTCACGGGAAATGATAGTGCTAGTTTGCCTATTTCTGTTTTTTTTTTCTTCTCGACTCCACAGTGCAGCCAACCTATTTTCATCAAATTTACAATCATCCTTGTGAAATTTCCAATCAGCCCTCTTGGCATTCCTTGGAACAGTAACTTGCCACACGGCATTGTATGCAATACAGCATTTTACTGCGGTCAGCCTTCCTCTCGGGGAGACTGCAGCTTGGATTCCAACAAAGGCCAATCTTTATCTTTGCAATGTGTTTGACTTCCCTTGTACAATACTTCTTATCCAGGAACTTGCAGGGAATGCGCTTTCGGAAGAAACTAACAAGTATATGCTCATCAGCAACGTGTAATTCTTCCACTTTTCCCCAGTTCATTGTGTGTTGAATTTTGTGAAACATGACTTTCACCCGTTGATCCAAAATAGCTGGCAAGAGCTGCTTTGCAACGAACAGCATCATAGTTTCCTTTGAGAATACAGTCCGTTATGTTCATCAATAGGCATGATACTTACTGCCAATTCCAGTCTGGAGGCATCATTCCAAATTTCGGCATACTTTTCCCACGTGGCAACTCTAGCTCCCTCGCATGCGTTCATATAAACTACTGCAGACGGAATAGGCTTCGCTTTCAAATGCGTTCACACGAACTCTCCGCAAAGTAGGAACCCGTCGGGCAACGATGCCAATGAGTGCAAGCAAGTGCCCTTCGCATTGTGGCGCGCTGCCTCATCAAATCTTCCAGCTGCATCCGCTCTAGCCGCTCTTTGAGCGATTCCCCTGTGGCATGTCGCAGCCACCGCCTTCTTTTTCTCTTCCTTCTCGACCTTGGCGGCCCTCCGTGCCCTTGCCTCTCACTTTTTTCTTCGATGGCTTTTTTTTTTTTGCGTTGTTTTGGGCCGGTACGATAGAAATTTTTATATTCAGCACTACCCACCATCACAGGAAGGAGGGAGGGAAATAATAAGAGATGAAAGAGCGTCCGCCTTCCCTTGCTTGCTATACAATGGTCAATAGTGGTAGAGACAACAGCAAGTCGAGCTATCCGTGAGCTATGGTAGTAAGATGGGAAATCTTTGCTTGGGGAATGAAAAGGGGGCTTCGAAGGTCGGCCCAACAGCAGAGCCCTATCTGGTCATTAAGTGGATATTATAACTTAAATAACGGTTAGATTATGACGTCTTTATACTCAAAAAACTTCAGCAGGGGGCAATATGGGGGCTTTCTGCGGTCTCTCTGTAGAGTAGAGAGCGTGCATCACCATGACCATCATCTGGGTATGGTATGTACGAGTTTTGTTGGCAACACTGAAATTATTATGAAATTTATCCACCGACAACTGCCAACTAATAACAAGTGGCTTTAAACTAAACATCATTTCATAGTGTGGATAAACTCCTATCTTGTAGCATAGTACTCCGGGCTTACTACATTAAAGACGGTTTCCCTACAAACAAAAAGATAGGTACCATACATTACATGATGTAAGAGTGCTCTTGCTTCGCTTTTTGCCTTTTTGTTTCATCATATGCTCTAAATCAACGTACATATTAGTTTTGCAAAGAAAAGAAAATTAGTGAAGAAGAAAAAGACAGAGGTTCATGATGGCTTGCCAACGGTGCCATGCGAAGAAAATTAGGTGCATTTGGAATGATACTGCTAAATCTTGTGAGAGTTGTATCACGAAGCACTTCGACTGTGTCCCCCGCCATTCTTCTCAACAACAAGGGAAACGAACTGATAATGATACAACAACAAATACAAATAATATTCGACAATCACCACGGAAATTAGTGGCCCATGACGCATCAATACTGCCAGTAGCAGATGACAATACCATTGATGATAACAAAAAGAGCAATAACGACAGTGGTGGCGACAATAATCAAAAGCAACCACCACCACCACCCACGCATCCATCATGGCTACCACCCAGCTGGAATCATCAACTCATTCCACGCACATACAGCAAATATTCCAAGTCGAAAACAACAACAACTCATGATAGGTACTATTATTCACCAAAATGTGGATTTCGTTTTCGTTCCAAGCCAGAGGTTGATAAATTTTTATATCATTTGGAACAAGTTATTACTACACGGAAGATGAAAAAGAAGAGGAGGGAGGAGTATGAAGGAAAAGATGAAATGGATGCATATGATTTGTTCAGGGGTAGTAGTTGTTCTTTTACCAATGGGAAGTGGAAGAAGAAGAAAAGGGATCGTACTAGTATTTGTGGTAATAGTGGTAGTGGTGTTGCTAGTAGTTGTAATTATGATGATGATGGCGCTGATGACAGCAGAATAATTGGAAGGAAGAAGAAGATGATAACGAGAAAGTCACCCAGAGTCCAAATCAAGCAAACAACTTGTAGTGCTGCCGCTGCCGCTGTGGTGCCAGAAGTTGGAACAAGTACTGGCTTGAAGCCTGATTCAATTGTTTCTTCTCGTCCCCACCGTGGCGGTACAGGTGCAGCTGAAACGAGAGGTCAAAACACCAAACAACAACAAGAAGAAGTCCCAATTGGAAATATTGGATATACATTCCGGAAACAATTCCATGACGGATGGTATACAGGTTCAGTTGTTAAAATACGTCCCGGTGCCGCATTGAATAAAGATCGACGATGTGTCTACGAAGATGGAGATGAGGAAGATTTATCATTGGAAGAATTGAAGATCCTTGTTACGTTGGATAGTAGTCGTCGTCTCAATCATCAGCATCATCGCAAGGATGACACAAAGACGACATTGTTAGTGGGGGGTGATACTAGGAATGATATATCTGCATCATCTAATAATTTACCAAAGCCAGCCAATGGATACGAATATACCAAGATGGAGGCCATGCAAATTATAACTAGTTTTCCAAAGAAGTATCAATGTGTCCCCCCCACCGATCCAGATTATAGTGATGGGAGGCAACGTGGGAAGGCAATTCAAGCAATGTTTACGAAGGGGTGGGTCCCAATAACGAAAAAGAATTTGTACAAGAACGTGAAAAGATACGAGGCGGGGAAATCAATTAGTACGGAATGGAAAGTTAATACCACCACCACCCTGCTGCGTAAGGATGGGGATTTGGTTTGTAGTAGTATCGATCCAAAGGAGCTGAGCCGCAACCTTCCGGGCAAATTAGACGAGTATTTGGAGTCGGAAAGGAATAAGAAGTGGTATGGAATGTTTGAAAAATTGAAGGCATTCAAGAACGAGCATGGCACAACTAATATATACAAACCCACCCGAGGAGTTGATGAGTATCTGAAGAAGTGGGCGAAAACCATGCGTTTCGAATGTCGTGCTTTCGTGAGTGGACATACCACGCAAAATCGCCGCCGGATTGATGAGATGAGGTTTGCTCTCCTTCAGAGTATTGGGTTTGACTTTGAACTAGTTGGACCTTCTCCTTCTCAATCTAGGCATACCAAAAGTGTTGCGCGGAAAAGGGGATTTGTCCCTGATAAAGCGCTTCATAAGGGTCATGCTCCCCCCCCTCCTGCTCCCAGCAGGAAGAGGGTTCGTGTATCAGTGGCAGCTAAGGAGCCAAATCCAGAAGATCAGGAGGTAATTTTGTTGGATTCATTGAATGAAGTGCCTTTGGACAAAACTGCGGAGTCCACATTCTTTCAAACCAACGCCGGTGGAGACGAAGCTGACAGTAGTGACGGAAGCGAAGATGAGCACGGAGAAGACAAGGAATGGTTGCAAAAAGTAGCGTCACTTCTCACGACCGAGAAGTCAACAACAAGAAAGGGACAAAGGCGTCCACCCTCAGGTCATCCCTCTCGTTCAATTTTGAGTGTCGCATCAACCTCGCCACCCTCACCGACTATGGTGGCCGCCACTGTCCCGGATGCGGTTACATCAAGTCAATTCAAAGCTGGTGCTATTCCGGCGACTCAACTGAAAACTAACTGTCAAACTTCCTCAGCAAATGGTAGCATCATGGGGAAATCATCGATTGGCGATGTTAAGAAGAAGTGGAATTTGGTTGACAAAATCTTTTACTGGTTTTGCTCAAATTGCGACTCTGTGAACAAATTTCGCTCCACGGAATGTTCCTCATGCAAAGAATGTAAGAATTCCCATTCAAAGCGATCGCTGCTTCTTGAAAAAGCGGAGAATGCGATTGAATCCGATGAAGTACAACTTGTGAAGGAGGCTTCTAAATTCATACCCGCTGTAGACCGCCAAGCTATACCGGACAAGGTTATTGCCTATCTTCTTCAGCAAAAGATACCCGGTGTGATATTTTCTGCATTCTGCCGTAGTCCTTCAAACGAGCTTGATGATTATTTCTACTGGATTTGTGGCTCGTGCAAAATGAAGAATTCGTACGCGAGAACTAATTGCACGGCCTGCCTTCAACCTAAAAGCGCCCTCGCGGACGATTCATCATTGCTTGCAATCGCAAAAGAGGCAGCTGTTAAAAGTAAGACGGTAGAAGAGGCAATTGCTTTAATCCCCCCCAAAGAGCGACGTGCTATACCCGTAGCGATTCTGGATGGGCTTGTTACTTGCAATTCCATTATCGGCGATGGATGGAATCAGCGAAGGTGCAGAGCCGTAAGATGCGCAGGTTTTGATTATTGTTTGTCACACTGGCCTCTTATCCAGCATTCTCGCACAACACCCCAAGGTAGTCAAGAGGACGATTTTTCAACGGGCTGCTCTCCAATCAAATCCGACCAATATGCTGTAGGCATCAGCAAGATCAACGAGTACTTTCCGACCTTCTTAGCTGGGATTGATGATAAGGCTGTCAACAATCTCAATTGGAGCGTGAATTGCATTGAAGATAGCATCTTGTGCGGAGAAAACAAACCTTTTCCACTTGGGTTGAAGGTCCGCAAGTTTTTCTTTGGACATGGCTTCCATGATGGAATAATCGTCAAAACTGTTCGCAAGCTGCTTGTTGACAATGAAGCGAAGGATGATAGGCCAGTATTGGTGTATCGCATTGTCTACAACGATGATGACGAGGAAGATTTCCTTCACCACGAAATAGCTTCACTGCGCCAAGTGTTCGACCAGGCGGTATCTCCGGAAGCCTCCCCATCAGTCCAGATTCCTGCCGGAACTTGCTTCGAACTTAAGACTGGTAACACGGTAAGAGTCGTTTGTCACAAAAATTCCCAGGTATGTCGGAACCAACAGGAAGGCGACCGGCTGGTCGTCCAATGCGATAATTCCTCAAAAGAAACAGAAGTCGATCTCTTCAAGTTTCAGCTGGCTGTTGTACGCAAAATTCGCTCGTCGAATTCTTGTCTCTCTCTTGGAGATGACTGCCACAGACCCCTCCTTGAGTGGGGGGCGGTCGATGGCTCGAGCCAACCGAATGACTACGATATTGGCGAAGGCTTGACACTTAGCCGACAGCGTTACAAAGCCTCAATCAAAGACAATATTGTTTCCTCTTTCACCTCCAGTACGATCGACAATCCACTTGATGTTCGACCGGGAGTTAAAGTGAGAATGTGGGATCCAGCACAATGCTTCAACCACTTATCGTATGATCCATATGCTGCAACAGTTGTGAGTAGTTTTCACCGATTTCTGTTTTTATGTCTTCAACTGCCCTTTTCTTATTTACATTGTTTTTGATTGCTTCTTCTCCTTCTCTAGTGTGAGTTTTGCGGAGTGGACAACAACGACGATCAAGTCATTATATGCGATAAATGCCACAGCGGTTTCCACACGTATTGCTTACGTCCAGTTATGGTAAATATACCTGAGGGTGACTGGCTTTGCTCGGGGTGTTCGGGAAGTTCCAATAGTGTTCCATTTGAAGAATACAAGAAGGGTATCAATGAGCGAGAGATAATGAGCTTTTTGGGTCTGCCTTTTTACAAGTCGATTCAATTCTTCAACCTATATTCGGAGGCTATCGATCTCTTCAAGGAAAACTCTAAAAATGCCATCAAACAGCGAGCTCTTAGCCTTCAGATCCCGTCCAAACAAGTGACATTTGAGGTGGGCCTCATCAAATTCATCCGAGCTCCGGAGAACAGTGACTGGCGTTTACCCGTGCCCTTACTAACATTGAAGGAGTGGACAACATCGCTTTCTACAATTGTAGCTGCAATGAAATACTGTGGAATGGTCAATTATAGTCCTGATCTGGTATACCCATTACCCGATGCCACCGCAGAAATGAACAATGCCGACCTTGATGTTGACAAGATTCATCCCATGAGCAAACGGAACATGGAGATTTTCGAGGCTTTCAAACACAATATAAAACACGGAGTATTTCCACCAGTCCGTGTGGTGTACGATGAAAAAATGGGCTTCAACGTAGAAGCTTTGTCTCCTATTAAAAAGTATACGTTGGTCGGAGAATATGTCGGCGATGTGGTGACTGTCAAAAGAAGTGGAAGTTCAAACTCAGATAGTCTAATGTCGTTGCTTCAAACGGACGACCCTGAAACAAGTCTAATTATCGATCCAACTCTCTCAGGAAACTACAGTCGGTTTCTGTCGGGCATCAACAATCGAAGTCTGCTGAGCAAGAGGAAGGCAAATGTGCGAACGAGAAGGTTTGCAATGGACGGCAAGATCCACGTCGCTCTGTTCACATCGAGAGACGTTGTGGCAGGTGAGATTTTATCCTATGATTACAATGCTGGAAACCACGGGAAATGTATCGAAGAATGGGCAAAGGCTGGTTTTTATGACACGAGTAATTTCTTTTAGACAAAGACCCCAAAAAACTCGCTCTTGCTTTATGCCAAATACAAGGAGGTCAAATCTAATCAACGATGGGGCTATGCTTGACTTGCTATGCACATAACACTAGTAATTGGGACAGTTCTAGGAGAATTTTCACGGACCAACTTGGTGTCTAAAACACAGTACGAAGCGAAGGCAAAGTCCAAGATGGTTTCCGCTGCCACCATTACGATGCCACCGCTGAAAAGGTCACCAAACCATGCAGGTACTACAGAAACATGGAAGGTGGCTTCATCATCGCAGTATTTGATTGTGGTTGTACGATGTACTAGATGTTGTAATAAGCAAGGATGTGGCGCAAAACAGAAATGAAGCAGCAGCAGCAGCAGTGTATAAACAAATAAAAGATGTTAAGAAGCAGAAGCTTGCTTGGTGTGATTCAATTGGTGACCTTTTATGCAGAATTATTTCTCTATCTCACTTTCATTACGCTATTCCATTACTCTAATGCACTTTGTTACCAGCGCCAAAAGGAGATTTTTGGCCCTCGAAGACGACCCTGCCCTCGTGCTGATAACTTTGTATGCGCCTCATTGAATGGTAGCCTGAAAGGTACCAAGCCTTGATGATTCCTGCCAAACGATCCACTTGCCGCGCTTCAATGATCTTCTTGTCCTTGATGGTAACCAGATACTGTGAGATGACGCTCTTTCCTTCACTCTCCAAGTGGAACTCGACTAAAGCTTTATTGTAATCTACTCTTGTGTATTCAACATTTGTCACCTTCGCTCCGGCGGCGAGACGCTTCTCATCAAGTTGTTTCTTAGTTTCCTTGTTGATCTCTTCACCGTTGCTGTCAGTGCCGATAAAGTCATCGTGGTATAGGTTGTTGAACATGGCCTCTACGACAGAGAAGTCCTTCACGCTTCCATCAAAGAGGGCGGCATATTGACGGATTTTGCCTTCAAATGTTGTGTGTTTCGTGGTAGCGGTTGCCTTTGCCTTTGCGTTGGTAGTAGCCGACATGATAGGGTAGGTAAATGAATTTGGTGGTTGATGATTTTGATTGATGTTGTAGTTTTGTTCTTTGTGAATTTATGAGAGCATATCACCAACCATCGGTCCCCATGCGTTGTGTTGTAGAGTTGGTTCGAAACAAAAGTAGCAAGTCCATCATCTTGATCCGATTGAGTGTCTTGTGTGTCCAAAT
>JALLBJ010000573.1:0-17924 GCA_036940105.1 Skeletonema potamos | reverse complement strand
CATCTTCGTCGGTTGATTCCTCTCCTAAATCTAGCTTTGGTTTTAGATCATCTTCTCCATCGAATTCGGCATAGGTCAATGGACGAGGCGCGGCATCATCTCCTTCCTCGATCAGCTCCATTGCACACTGTGGTGTTGTAAACGCATCTTCACTCGGCGCCGCATAAGTTTTCATAATCTTCGCTTTTGTTTTACTCCTCGTAATATCCTCCTTAACCATATCAGCTATGGGTTGAATCAAAGGCACCGGAGCTGCCGCTTCCTTACCAGGCCGTGTTGTCGTTGACGGGATGTCTTTCGCTGTTCGACCGGAGATTGCAGCGGCTACCCAAGACGACGACGAGCGCCCCTGCTCAATATCACCACCACTATTACCCCCTTCTACAGGCGATTCTGCAGCGGTGTTGTTGTTGTTGTTGTTGTTGTTGTTGTTGTTGTTGATAATGGGCATGTTGGAGATTTGGTACTTAGTACTCAGCAGGAGCGATGTTTAAATTATGAGAGGAGTGAGGATGAGATGATGTGTGATGGTTGTGTTCGCTTCGGGTTGCGAAAAACTTCGCGGTCTTGAGACTCCCTTTGTCATGCTTACCGAAGCCACTTGATGCAAAGGAATCGAACAAAGTCATTGGTGCTACCATACCAGCGAGATGACGGTGGCAGTGAAATTGAATTGAAGCAGGTAAAAGATGCAGGGCGATGAGCATGCAAGGATCTCTCAAAAGAAAGTCAGCTTGGGGAGAATGCACGAGAAGAGCTAGGTGAAAGAGAAAGAGTGGAGTAAGCATCCTCACAATGTCTTGCCGGTTTAGCGTTGGCATTGAAAATGTCTAAGCAGGTTAGGCTCATCTTATCTCGCCCTAACACCGAATCTAGTTACGTGTTACTTGGAAAAACTATCTTTAGCTCACGCTTCCATTGTTGATGGGACTTGTGCATACACCAGCACTTGTTAACAACGGCCTTCCACCAAACGTAGGGATGCCATACTCATTGGTTTGCAAGAAGGGAGCTATCTGCTCGAACACCTTCTTCTTTCCTACCTTGTTCTCAGCGTATGGTTCACCCTCTTCTCCCTCATAGCTGAATCCTGGCACGGTAACACGTTCACCAATCTTGGCTTCTACCGGAACACTTACCAACTTGACAACAGAGTGGTCTTCATTAGATGCACAAAGGACCATTCCGTGACTAGGGAATCCGGCAAGTTTGCGTTCCTTAAGATTGCACAAGACAAGGACCATGCGCCCCTCCAAATCTTCTGCGCTCATGTATGGTCTCAAGCCAGAAGCAATTTGACGTGGCTCATCTTCTCCGACGTCAATCTCTTCGCAAAATAGTTTGTCAGCTTCGGGATGAACCCACACTTTGTTGACACGGCCGACACGAATATCAAGAGCGCTGATTGGTGGGCCAGCATACCCATCGAGGGGATCGGTGACAGCAGAAGCTGCGGCAGCGATAGCTCTTGATGCCTCCTCGTTTGCCTTGCTCTCTTTCTTATTGTCATTTGACTTGTTGGCTGCATCGTCGCTAGCTGCTTGCATGGAAGCACGGAATTCCTCAGGAATCGATTCGCAGAAGCTCTTGAGCTTCTCCATTCGGACCTCAATGGGAACAACACCTGCTGCTTCAGCATTCACTACAGTATCATCTCCCGATGCCATGGCCAAGAGAGACAATTGCTTTGTTACATCTTGACCGCTCATCTCACCCGTCAACGCCAATCTCACGGGGTGAAAGAGATTCTTTCCCTTCACATTCATTTCCTTTGCAACCGACTTCATGGTCGCCTTGTAGGCTTGAGGATATGAGTTTTCGTCGCCACCAACCTGCGTATCCTCCACAATGGCCTTATTGGAANGCCTTGTAGGCTTGAGGATATGAGTTTTCGTCGCCACCAACCTGCGTATCCTCCACAATGGCCTTATTGGAACCATCCATAAAGGCGGCAAGCAGATTGCTAGAATCGGGCACTGGGAAACTTCCACTCTCGTACATCTCAATAATCTTCATTGCAATACCGTAGAAGTTACCCTGCTTCACCATCTCCTTGGCTTCCGATCCATCTTCCAAATCAGCAAATGTCGCAGGCAAATTGTACCCCAACACAGTCTTGGCATTAGTCGCCGCATCTTGCGTCGTTTCCATCATTTGCTTTGCCAACGCAGTCGTAGCAAAGACAAAGTCACGCTTCTTGGCCTCATCGGCACCCTCCTTCACAATACCCATAAAACCCAATTGTTCCTCCACCAAATGAAGGATATCCTCAACCTCCATCCTCTTCAAATGTTGCGAATTCACCCACTTCAACTTATCCATATCAAACACCGATGGACTCTTCACAGTCCTATCAATATCAAACGCTTCGACTAATTCATCCCTCGTGAAAATCTCATTATCCGTCCCATCATTCCATCCCAACAATGCCAAATAATTAATCATAGCATCGGGCAAAAATCCATCCAATCGGAATTGATTACACGACGTGGCACCATGACGCTTACTCAATTTTTGTTTATCCTCACCCAAAATCAAGGAACAGTGNTTGATTACACGACGTGGCACCATGACGCTTACTCAATTTTTGTTTATCCTCACCCAAAATCAAGGAACAGTGCGCATATCGTGGTCGAGGTGCACCAAGCGCATCCAATATCAATCCCTGTCGGAGAGTATTAGTTAAATGTTCCTCGGCACGAATAACGGTGGTAATACCCATGGAGGCATCATCCACGGCAACGCAAAAGTTGTAAACGGGGACACCACTCGAACGTAGTAGGATGAAATCCCCAACAGTTGCCTCGGCATCCCATGCGACTGTACCACGTACGGCATCCTCAATCACAACTCGTGCACCGGGTGGGACTTTAAATCGTACCGTGTATGGATCCCCCGCGGCAATTTTAGCCGCCACCACATCTGGATCCGCATCACGCCACGTCCCATCATATCGTGGTGGGATACCCATAGCTTCCATCTTGGCCTTCATTTCATCCAATTCTTCAGGTGTGCAGAAGCAGGGGTAGGCCTTGCCCTGCTCAATAAGACTATTGGCAACTTTGGAATAAATTGCATTACGTTCCGATTGACGGTATGGACCATATTTGGCTAGGGGCATATCTGGACCTTCATCCCACATTAGGCCTAGCCAGGTTAGATCGGCGATGACGGAGTCTTCACTCTCTGTTGTTTGGTATGTACATGATTTTGTTTTATGGTTGGTTGAGACGAGAGAGAGAGAGAGAGAGAGAAGATGAATGATGTATAAAATGAGAGTGTCAGTTGTTTCTGTTTGCATGAACAAAATGTCCTGAATGAAAAAGGTCAACAACTATTCAACCAACAATCGCATACAAGAACAATCGCAACATCAACAACAACGAACAAACACTAACAAAACTCTCTATTTCTCTCTCTCTCTCTCTCTTACCCTTGGTACTTCTCGCCAAATCCGTATCCTCCACCCTCAACACAAATGCACCATCCCCCTCATTAAAATCCAACTGTCCCTTCTTGGCCACCAACCAATTATACAATGCCGTACGTGCTCCACCAACATGTAATGATCCAGTGGGGGAGGGTGCAAATCTCATCCGGGGGGGTAAGTCAAGGATGGATTTACCCTTGTTGGGGAATAGATTGTCGAGTAGTAGTTGTGGAGGACTACTTTCATCTGGAGTGTTGTTGTTTGTTGCTTCCTCGGTGGTAGTGGTAGTGGTAGTGGCAGTGGTGGTTTCTTCCGTGGTGGACATGAATAATGCACCATCTTTATACATTCCAGATAATGCCGAGGCACGTTCGATGAGTGTTGCAGTGTTGTATTTCAATGCTTTACGACGACGATTGTTATGACCACCACCTACTGCTGCTTGTTGTTGTTGTTGCGTGGGTACTTTGGTGGTAAAGTGAAGTTTGGAAAGTGTACTGAGTGCTCCTCGATGATTCGTTGGACGGGTAAATGCCTGCAAACACATACACACAAAGACGAAAGTAGAAAAAGAAGGGATTTTGTCAAAGAATGTTAGCGATGGGAAGAAAAAGGACGAAGGAAATGTGAAACAACAACAACAACAACAAACTTACACAAACCAAAGAAGATGTCGACGAAAGAGACGCAGCTACTAACGCCATGGATGCCATGTTCAATTTCATTTTTGATTTTTTTGTATTTTTATAGTTTTTCGAAAAAGTAAATTGCTTCGTTTGTGTTATTATTATATATGATCTCCGTTATCACTCGAGAGAATGAGCTGATGATGATGATGACTATCCAAGGGTTTGCTTTTCTTTGTTGCAGAAAAACGAATTCCAACAGTAGAACAACCAAAGCAAACACGAAGGCGTCGCTGTAGTATATTTTTTCGGTGTGTAGGAATGAAGAAGTGTATGTTGCACTCCCCTGTTTTGTTGGATGCAAAAGTTGTTGAGTTCGATCGTCAGCAATTTGGATATAATATTGTAGATTTATATCCATTAGAGGTGATTGATAACCATTTTGGTGATTGTGAGGGAGATCCTCTTACGTGGAAGTTGAATCAGAGAAATTGTAGGTGTTTGTTAACTGGGAGTGATTTTAGTTGGGAAGGGAGAGAACTAAAAACGAGAGGAGAGATGGCGGGAATATCCGCCAGCTGCGATGGCACCTCACATGGTGCACATACTAAAAGAAAAGTCAGTGATACTCGCTACTGAAGACTGAAACTGAAGCTGAAACTGAGGAGGAGGAGCTCGAAAATAATATTTGCCTCTGTATGTCGAATGGTGAGGTTATATTATATATCATACAAACACCACCAATAGCAACGATTAATGGATGAAGGAAAAGGAATAGCACGGACATGGAAAGATTAAATTATGTTATTTATGTTTCAGTTTTAGCCCACGTTCGATCAATTTGGAGGGTTGCTTTGCACACAATGTCGATGTACGATAATGAGAACAAACGACCAAGAGATAATGTCGTCAATCTAACTTTCATTTTTTATCATTTAAATCCTAATTTTTCACTGAGCCTGAGCATCATGTTGTACGCGATGATGCATGAGATATATTTGTTCTGTGAAAGTAGCTCTCATCTTATGTGACACGTAAAAAAATAGATAATCAAGAGAGACATGGGCATATCCTCATTGCTTTGCCTCACATTTCTCTCCTGAAATATCGGACTTGAGAGAACAAACACAGAACACGAAAACAAATAATTATTCCTATAAACACCTCTTCGCAAAGTGTTTGTGACAGCCAGAAAACTTTGGCTGCAACTCTTGTGCTACTCTAGCTGCTAAGCTCCTCCCTACGAAGGAATCTCTGGGAACTGTTGGTCTTGGGAGATTTGCCACACTTCACCTTGGGAGATTTGCTACTCTTCACCTTGGGAGATTTGCTACGCTTCATTGATGTCGGAAGAGTTGTTCCAGGACCGGGAGAAGACGGAGGGCGAGTCGTCGGAGGAGGAGTCGGAGGTCCACTAGTCGGAGAGGACGTCGGAGGTCCAGGAGTGGGAGTGGGGCAAGAGAAAGTTGGGTCATTCTGACCTGTTGCGGTGCAGAATTTATCGGAGGCACCACAATTTTTAAAGTTTCCTGAGCAGCAATCGTCCTGACACTTAGCAGTAGGGGGGAAACCTGTTCCATCACACTGAACGCCGTTCTGCAAACCCGTACACTGAGTTGGTTCTTGTGTCGGAGGTGCAGTTGTTGGTACGGGAGTGGGGCAAGAGAAAGTTGGGTCATTCTGAGTTGCGGTGCAGAATTTATCGGAGGCACCACAATTTTTAAACTTTCCTGAGCAGCAATCGTCCTTACACTTAGCAGTAGGGGGGAAACCTGTTCCATCACACTGTGTGCCAGTGGTCAAACAAGGAGGTGTCAGTTCGGGAGTCTTGTCTCCCGCTGCCAAGGCATAAGGAGAAGAGATGGTCCAAGGAGAAGCAGCAGCTTGAGCACGATCTTCAATACAATCCTGTTGGATCATTGCAGCAGCTGCAATCTTTTTCTGCTGCTGATTCTTCACCCCGACCGTAACAGCCAAGATGAAGAAAGCGAGCGCGGCGAAGCCGAGCCCTCTCCACGTCCAAAAGGAGAGTGATGTGCTGGACGCTTGAGATTCTGAAGAACTGTAGGTGTCTTCATCTTCACCGACATCGAGGACGTCATCATTGTGAGAGGCCCTGGGTGTCAAGCGGACTTCAATTGCCGCTGCGTCTTCTTCGGGATGGGTCTCTTCGAAGTGGATAGGTTTCGTAGTTTCGTTACTGCCCACGGACAACTTCATCTTAATGTGGCAGCAGTGGATCACTTAGTTATGCCTGCGATGAGATGCGGCACGGGATCAGATCAATAAAAGGATTACGATACGGTGAGCATATTATCATTATTGAGTCATCAACAAAGAGGAGGAAGTGGCAAAGAGGACGAAGCGAGAATGATACACTTACCGAATTCGTATCCAAATGGATGGTGAGCGCTTGTTTTCGGAGACAACCGTAGCAATGAAATGGAGGAGGGATCTCGTTTGGATGGGGTGATCGCTGTAGCCAATGGATGGATGTGAAGATCGGAATGGGAAGAGATGAGGCCGATGCGACGACACAACGGTGGATCAATCAGCCGTTCACAATCCAGATGAAGAGTTGTTAGTAGATGATGATATAGGCGAAAATACGACGACGATGATGAAGAAGAAGCGCTATTGCAATAATAATAACAATATCCCCAACTCACCGTTGTACCTCCCTCCGGCGGCTGTTTTATTTGTCTATGGCAATATCTGTTTTGTGCATTTTAGCTGCTGCATCGGCCGCCGATCGGAGGGGGGGGCGGTGGTTGGTGTTTCTCTTTCTTCTTTCTGGCTCATTCAAAAAGGTTCAAATATTTGCCCTTTCCTCATGTAAGTAGAAGGTCTGTCATGCACGCATTGTTAAAGTGTCGAATTGCTCCTGCATCACAGACAGAGCATTATTTATTGGACGTCCCAAGTTCGAATCGTTGTGCGAACCCTGTAGTCGTGTTCGTTGGTGGGGCGTGAGATTTCCTTTTCTTGTTTCGTGCTATTTGAAATGTATTCCTCCTCGGAGTCTTTGTGAGTTGTGTCTGAGAATCTTCTTCTCTCAGCTCGGCTCTGGGTCGGCTGGCTTAAGAGCGTCCTTGTATGGTAGATAGCGGTGTGCTCCTCATCCGGAGAGAATTGAGAATTATTTGTGCATGTTTTCTTGTTTTTCGCTCACGGCTTAGGTAGGTAGGTATGGTACCTGAAGTAAAAACTAAAATAGATAGATAGATAGATATCTAAACAAGATAGATAGATAGGTACCTACCGAGGATGTACGAGTTACTCCTAAAAACTATTTCTCGAACTTAACGTCGTTTTACGTAGGTACTTCCCTTAAATAAAATAAGTGAACCCCAGCTGACACCTCAAAGCAACGGGTCTTCCTCTATCATTTCCTTGCTTAGTGCGTCGCCATTGGGGCCGATCTTCCCATTCGTATTAGTATCCAAAGTAGAGCCCTCCCCTCTCAACAGGATGTCGGCTCATGCAAAATCAGAAAAGATAGAGAGAAAATCCGAAGCAAAAAATCACCCAAATAGTTCGGGTGTCAGCAAAAAACACTCATCCATTCCAATTATTCTGTTCACTAATAATATTATATAATCAACCATCCAAAAATTGGCAAGTCGCAATATAATTTCCAAACACCAATAAAACAATCACAGCGGTGGGAAAGTTGCATACTATAGTATTATTTTTGGAGGGAAAACGTAATAATAATGGCAGGATTTCCGTCACCTTTTCCACCATTGGCTCCTTTGGATCCGGTAAGTTGTTGGGGAAATACATAATAACAATAGCGAGCATTTTCGTTGTCATGTTCGTTACAAACAACTAATCATCTCTCTCCCCTCTCTCTCTCAATATATTTATGTATGCACTCACATGATGATGTTCTGATGCAAAAATTATTTGCAAATAATAATTAAAAAACTAATATAGGCTTGGGGACTCTCATTCCACGGTGGTCCGATTAATCATCATCATCATCCTCCCTTTGACGCACAACCACCCCCCTCTTTACAATTCAACAATTCTCTCGAGGACGAAGAAGATGGTGGCGGTAATGTCAGTCTCAACGACGTTGGTATGGATGATGGGGTTGCTCATGGTCTAGTCAATAATCATAATGATGAAGACGAGGATGATGATGCTGCAAATTTATCGACACTGTTGGAAATTACCACCGCGGCAGCGTCTATTGAGGGTGTGTTGGGGAATACGTTGCATTATACACCGCACAATTTTCATCAGGCGATAATGATACACTATCCTACTGCTGCTGCTGCTGCTGCTTCGACAGGGGAGGGTGGTGGACACTGCTATAATAACATCGCATTGTCCTACAATAGCCACAACAGCACCTACAATGATAATATAGGCAACAGCGACAACAACAACCAAGCCATTTCACTACCCGTATGTGCAAAATGCAAAAAAAATTACAAAACAAGAGACCACTGTCGTATCAAATATGGACATACTGCTGTACCATGGACCAATAGTTATATATGTATCACCATTGATGAATCATGTATTGGTATGGATGGGAAATATATAGTGGATGATGATGCCAAATTACATGCCGTGGTAGTATCCTCATCCTTAGTAGTACCACCACCACCACCACCGAATAATACTACGAAAAAAACGTATGTGGTACAAACGTGCTTAGATACAAATGCACCAGTTTGTTATTCCTGTAAACAATCCAATCGGACCAAGGCGTATTGTCGGAAGAAATTTCGACATAAGGACTTGCCATGGAATACGTTATATGTTATGCTAAAGTTGCAACCGAATATGATGATGATGATGATGACGGGAAATTTCTTAGATCCTTTTCAAGATGATGTTGTGTCTACTATGACGTCGACAACGAAGGTTGGCAAAAACGTCAATGTACAGGAGGAAGAGGAGGGGGGGGAGCAACAACAACAACAACAACATCCTCCACAGCAGCCGCACGAGCAACAGCAGAATCAAGAGAAGCAGCAGAATGAACCAACAAAGGAATTAGAGGAAGAATTTGATATTAATTGCATAGCACCAAGCAGGACATTTCTGTCTATCATATCATCGGATGAGAATTCAATACGTTGGCTCAAATGCGTTGAAACAACAAGAGATAATGATGATGACAATTCTAATAATGATTATGATGAAAGGTCATTGAAACAACCGCCACTACCTCAACAACAACAAGATATTGATTTCATGCCATCAAATCCATATTATCATCCTCGATGGAATGGTGGTCCAATACTACAACACGACACATTTCAGTCAAGTCTTCATGAGTCCGCTACTGTCAAAAGGAAGAGGAAGACAAAAACGAAGAAAGTTACAGCGAGTACTACCAACGCCAAATCTTCTTCATCTTCTTCTTCTTCTCTGTCTAAAAAGAAGAGTAAGAAGTCAAAAACGTCAAAGATTTGTGACGAACGAAAGCCTAATAATGCCAAGTTGGCATTAGAAGCAATCGAACATGCGAAGCAACTGGCAAAGAGAGAACAGGATGTAGCTCGATTGATGAGGCAGAGATTTGTACGATTTACGGAGCAGCCACAGTTGATGCATCATCAGCAGGAGCAGCAGCAGCAGCAGCAAGCAATGTACCAGCTACAAGACACCATACAGAAGCAAAGTAGGAACGATCAAAATAATAATGATCAGTCTTTTGGTGATGAAAAGATGCCAGCGGTGGATGACTTGGAAAAGATCAACGATGAGGAGGAGGAGGATAAGATGCCATCAATGTTAAATGATAATGGAGAAGAAGATATCTTGGATGAGGCTGCCAAGTTAGCGGAATGGTTGTAGAGGTGTAGACACATCAATACTGATTATTAATTACTTGTTTACTATACACTCTTGCCAACTACATTAGGCTATTCCATGTAACGAGGAGGGGAAACTTGTGAAGATGGTTGTCTTCACTGCACGGCGTCGAAACGCAACATATGAAGAATCATCATCATCTACTACAATGGCGGATAAAATATTCTCTGTCCATTACCATTTGTCCTTTTGTTTGTTGTGTCCTCGATGGCACTTGATACGACTTTGTTTGCTTTTAATAGTGATTTACATACACAAGCGAGCACGATAGGAGATGATGAGTGGTTGCCATAATAATAATACCCTAGAATACTTATGACGTATTTTGTAAAAGAAAATAAAAGGCATCATTTTACGAATCGGTTGTTGGATCTAAAACCGATCGTTCTTTTTCCGCACACTTATATTAATGAAAGTGATCATTGACGATACGATGAGCATCGACATCAGCTACTGCATACGATCACGCAATGTTGGTAAGATGATGATTATTGTAGGAATCCATCAATTTTGCAGCGGTGGTCGGAGCAAAAGATTAGATAGCTGCTTGTCAACAATGCCCATGGTAGCATATGCACAGACTATACTGGCAACACTTTGAGAGTCTAAGTCTCACCACTTGATGGCAGCCTTGGCAACTTTGTATGAAAAGGCTTAGGATGAGATACTTGAGCTGTCGCATTCGCCCACACTGTATCTTTGAACTCTTGTGGTTTGAATTCATCCAGGCTGTCGTTAGGGTTAGGGTTAGATAAGCCCAGATATGTTGGATGTATCTTGCGCATTGAATTCAGCTTTACCCTCTGCTGCTTGGTCGCAATATGATTAAATAGGCCACTCCCATCATCAAACTTTGGTGCATATTTCATCAAAGCATGTGCGTAGGTAAGATTTGATACATTCCTTGCGTCGAATTGATGACGCTTTTCTTTTGAAGCAGTAGCAAATATTCGAAACAAATGTTCGTTTGGCGCCATGTCTTTGTTAAGCAGTACTCGAGAGGTGTCCCCTCGTTTCTTATCTTGGTCCCGTAATACCTTGACGATTTTTGCCATGCTAAGGATTGTCATTTCTCAATTCCATTAGCAGTATCATCAAATATTTTGATGCGTGCCCAAACCGCGCTTACATCTCTCCTTGACATCACATCGGAGATGCTCATAAGGTAAAAGGTGTCCTGTCATGATCACTTCCTTCACTGAATTAAAATCCTTCATTTCAGGTTCTCTCGGGCGACTTCCACCCCACGTGTAGACAAGGTATGACGGAAGAGTGTCACCGTATCTTTCGAGTGGTGGCAAATCACTTCTCGATGGAATCGATGGCCACAATAATATTTTGTCAGAAGCAGCAGAAGTTGTTCCGCGAAGACATGATTTATATGATATCTGCCAGCAGCCAACGCTGCACAGTCTTTTGCACTATATGATTTCTCCGCCACATTATTAGGGCAGATTTCGTGATGTGTATTTATCTTTTCATCCTGTCGGCCAAATGAGAACGAAGTATGGAAGAAAAGGCAGGCATTGCAGGCAACCGTGGTGTTGTCAGAGAGGAATAAAGCATGGCGATGATTTCGTCGCCAAATTGCCGTTGAGAGCGAGAAAGTATGGTAGGAGTTGATGAGGGCATTGCAAAAAATTACGGTGAGAGCGAGAAAGGATTGAGCGTTGAAGGCGTTGGGTGGTTTAAAAAAGAATGAGCTTCTATTTGCGTTGAGTTTGGTCCAGACAATCGAAGCGCAACAAACACACACATAACTTTTGACCATCAGATCTTCCGATATCCTCGATACGCACTTTCCAACCAAATATGCTTAGCCTTCGAGCTTCTTCCTCTTCTTCTAATGCTCGTCGACGACGTGCGGCAATGTCTCCGATGACAGTGTCTTCAGCTGCCTTCTTGCTCCTCCGCGGAGCCTCCGCTGATAGTAGCAACACATCTCTTTCACCAGAGTATGATAATGCCATTATCGAAAGTCATACTCCCTTTCCGCCTGCGACGGATGTCGTTACTCCTACATTATTGCGTGCAACAGCTCGTGCAGCACGCTCGCTCAGTACTCCCACTGCCAACACTACACAGAAGCAAATCAAATATAGCGGTAACCCACCGCCCTATCTTATGGGTGAATGCGAGGGTGACTGTGATGATGATGGTGAATGTGGAGAAGGACTCGTTTGCTTCCAACGAGATAAGAATGAAGCAGTTCCAGGATGCATTGGAGGAGAAAATGACGGTAGCGCAACAGACTTTTGTGTTCGAACTGACACTGCCTCTCCTACTACTGCTCTAACTGCCTCTCCAACTACCTCTTCACCTGCCTCTCCAACCATGTCAGCGAGTCCGACAGCACTACCTTCCATGTCTTCTGCTCCAACTCTCTTGCCGCCTACGACGGATATCGTTACTCCTACGCCATTGCCATCAAGAGATCCTCCAGCACCCTCGCTTAATACTCCCACTGCCATCACTACACAGAAGCAAATCAAATTTGTCAGCAACCCACCGGAATCTCCTTTGGGTGAATGTGAGGGTGACTGTGATAATGATGGTCAATGTAGAGAAGGATTCATCTGCTTCCAACGAGAGACGAATCAAGCAGTTCCAGGATGCAATGGAGGAGAAAATGACAGTAGCACAACAGACTATTGTGTTCGAACTGCCACTTTCTCTCCAACTACCGTCCCAACCACCTCTCCAACCATGTCAGCGAGTCCGACAGCACTACCTTCGATGTCTTCTGCTCCAACAGTATCCCTTGCTCCATCTAATCAACCTTCACTTAACCCCACGTCAAGCCCTACGGTCACTAGGTCTGCTCCTGTACGACTTCGCATGTATTGGCAAAGCAGTTATTACTGGCAAGAGTCACATGCTGAAAAGTGGTGGTGTATGCAATGCCGTGACGGAGCGTGTAAAAACGGATCGACAATTGAGATTGATACATGCGGTGGGTCAGATAGACAGAAGTTTCAATATTACGGAGATCAAACGTATCGACCAATGACCAACGCAGGACTCTGTTTCGAGGAGAATGGTTGGGATTCTGAATCGAATCCAATCAAACTGAAACCGTGTAATGGCAGTAGCAAGCAGAGATGGGTTGGTTTTAATGCGAAAAAAAGAACACCGTTCGAGATTTTTGCCGGTCGAAATCAGAGGTATCTTCTGACACAGGCGCATCACCCAAAAGCTCACGAGAGAGTGTTTCCTCAGCAGGCTGGTAGAGCTCGAAGCCATACCACTTCGAAATGGGTTTCGTATTAATTCTTTTTTAGATTGAGTAGATTCTGGGATGAATAAAATGAAAAAAAAGTTTGCAGTTACTTTTGAACATCGTAATGATGAATAATATACATACAGCGCTACTCTTCATGGTAAGTTAGGGTTTGTACAAGTTTGGCGAGATATTATTTGAACATGAGTACCGGTTTCCCACTTCAACGCCCGTCGGTTGAATCCAGTATGTAGGACCACATACGATACAAAAAGAAAAGTAGCTAGAGTGTAACACACACACATAATAATATGCGACTCTTTGCTTGAACGCATCAAATACTTTTTCTAACACCCAGACTCAGCAACCAACACCACAAATCATGCTTGGCCTTCAAGCTTCTTCCTCTTCTTTTAATGCTCGTCAACGACGTGCGGCAATGTCGCCTTTGGCAATGTCTACAGCTGCCCTCTTGCTCCTCCGCGGAGCCTCCGCTAATAGTAGCATCGCATCTTCTGTGCCAGAGTATGATAATGCCATCATCGAAAGTCCTCCTCCCTTGCCGCCTACGACGGATATTGCTTCTCCTACGCTATTGCGTGCCACAGCTCGTGCAGCACGCTCGCTCAGTACTTCAACCGCAAACACTACACAAAAGACAACCCGATTTGTCAGCAACCCACCGCGCTCTCTCGGGGGTGAAGGTGCGTCGGCTTCTGTCCGTCTTCGCTTGTATTGGCAAAGCAATTATTACTGGCAAGAAACGCGGGCTGAAAAGTGGTGGTGTATGCAATGCCGTGACGGGGCGTGTAAAAGCGGATCGACAATTGAGATTGATCGCTGTGGTAGCTCAGATAGACAGAAGTTTCGATATTACAAGGGAGATCAATCGTATCGGCCAATGACCAACCCAGGACTCTGTTTCGAGGAGAATGGTTGGGATTCTGATTCGAATCCAATCAAACTGAAACCGTGTAATGGCAGTAGCAAACAGAGATGGGTTGGTTTTAATGCGAGTAAAAAACCGTTCGAGATTTTTGCTGGTCGAAATCCGAATTATCTTCTGACGCAGGCACATCACCCAACAGTTCACGAGAGAGTGTTTCCACAGCAGGCTGGTAGAGCTCGAAACCATCAGACTTCGAAATGGGTTGTGTTTTGATTCTTCTTTAGATCAGTAAATTCTACTTTCTAGGATGAAAATTGTTAGATTTTTAGTACTTTTAAGCAAAAAAATGAATATACACACAGCGGTGCTCTTCGTTCTAGTTTGTTTCCTTGTCGTCCCTACCTTTGCAGCTGACAGATACGATACATTGAAGTATCAAAGCTCATCACAAATAGTTGCACGCAGCGATGTGTGCATGAAAATCACTTAGCCTAGTCCTCTTCCACAAATTTGGCTGGGGTACGCCGTAACGCATACTCTTGCTTAAACGCCTGTCGTACTGCTGGAGCGTTAGTGGACACCTTCTTGCGCAGGCGAATTGTCTTTGAACTCACAAATATTCTATTACCCAGTATTCAAGCAGCCAAAACACATATAACTCGTTTTCTTTGAACGCATCGAATAAGTAAGTATTCAACACCTTCAGCAACCAAACTATAAACCATGCTGAGCCTTCAAGCTTCTTCATCTCCTGCGAATGCACGTAGACGACGTGCGGCAAAGTGGCCAATGACAGTGTCTCCAGCTGCCTTCTTGCTCCTCCGCGGAGCCTCCGCTGATAGTAGCAACGCATCTCTTGTTCGAGAGAATATTGTGATCATCGAGAGTCCGAATCCCTCTCCTACGACGGATATTGCTACTCCTACACTATTGCGTGCCACAGCTCGTGCAGCACGCTCGCTCAGTACACCCACTGTCAACACTACACAGAAGCAAACTAGATTTGTCAGCAACCCACCGGAATCTCCTTTGGGTGAATGTGAGGGTGACTGCGATAATGATGGTGAATGTGGAGAAGGACTCGTCTGCTTCCAACGAGATAAGAATCAAGCGGTTCCAGGATGCAATGGAGGAGAAAATGACAGTAGCTATACAGACTATTGCACTTATGTTGGTGGCAATAGAGGCGTTCCTGCCACTGCCTCTCCAACGATTTCAGAAAGTCCTACACCACTACCATCTATGTCTTCTGCTCCAACATTGTCACTTGTCCCATCCCCCAGTCCAACCCCACGTCCCACGCCGATGCCTAATAGTGCCTCTGGGCGGTTCAAGCTCCGCTTATATTGGCACAGCAGCTATTACTGGCAAGAAACGAGAAAACAAACGTACTGGTGCTTAAAGTGTCGTAATGGATGCACTGAAGGTAACATTATTGAGATTGATGACTGCAGATATTCTGGTCACTACTTTCAATATTACGAAGGAGATCAAACGTACCGACCGGCAAGTGATCCAAGTCTCTGCGTGACGGAAAACGGGTTTGAAAGAGAAAGTTCACCCCTTAAGCTTAAAAAATGTGATGGTGGTATCAAACAGCAGTGGTTGAACAAGCAGGATAATAATCGCGGTGGTTTCAACTTTGATAAACAAAGACCATGGCAGATTAATCCAGCTGGAAAGACAAACATGTGTGTTACGCAGATGCATCACCCAAAAGCTCACGAGAATGTTTTTATTCGGGCTTGTTGGAAGCCGATCAAAAACGATACATATTTGTGGGTTACGTACTGATAGATTCTTGGAATCATTCTTGGGGTAAGGACGTGTTGAGTTGATGGTTTTGTTTATGTTTATGTACAATACTTAATTAAGATTAAGAGCTCAGCTATTCTTTAGAACTCTTGAAAAGTACCATCATATCTTTTTCTGTAACAAGTTTACTAGCTTTTTGGTTAAAGTTACATGCCTTACGAGCTAGCACTCGCTATTCTCTCTCTCGCGAGGAGGTATTAGATATTTATCGGTCCATGCCATGGTCCATGGAGGCAGCTTCAGCATGTGAAATAAATAAATCTCCCCACTCCCCACATGCTATGGTCGGTCGAGTCAAAAGTCGAAAGATCTTTTTTCCCGCCAAGAAGTAAGTGGTGATCTAAGAAAAATTCATAAGGATCATGAGGTGAGTTGACGTTGGTCATCGCCGTCGGGAATTTTACAAGAGATTAGCGGCGTCTACAACAATGAGAAGAATCGCAGGTGGGGTAGGGCAGCGACGGGATCTTTTTTGGAAGACTTGAGAGGCAAGGACGGAGAAGCGAATCAAGCACACGCGGGGGGTGGTCGACGGCGGGAGAGAACGATGCGGTGGTTTTGGACTACCCATCAAAAACGCTGGATCATGTTGCTGTAATAATTGCCCTCTAATCATCTCTAATTCTGCGTACCTCTTCTCTAATGATTTATGATTTCTCTTTATTTTCATCCCCGCAGTAAAAAAATTGCCTCGTTATTGTTAGGCTTAATAAGGATTCAGGGAGGTGCATCATCATTCGTCAGCCACAACACGAAGTCTGCATTATTTTCACACAGTAAGAATCTTTTAACTTACCCCAATAGAGCTTTCTTTGGCGCCTCTTCAGACAACAACAGCAACATGTCGGACGAAGTTGCCGCTGCCAAAGCTGCTGCGGTTCAATATAAATCCTCTGATGCGGATGGTGAGTGAGTTGTTGTTGCTGTTGTTGTTGTGTGTGCAAAGAAGTATGATGATGAGGAGTATTTCTTTGCTTAGTCGTCCGAGACGTTGGTGCGGTACCAGGGAGCACCTGCGAGATATAATCTTCATTAATTGGTATCAGCAGTATCATAATATTATGTGTCTCATCATCGCAATACAATATACAAAACAAATTACATATTGTGCACAGGAGCCGGTCCAGAAACAGTGTTTGACAATATCCTCTCCGGAAAATGGCCATCTGACAAGGTCTACGAAGATGATACCGTCCTAGCCTTTCGTGACATTAATCCCCAAGCTCCCGTCCATATCATCGTCATCCCAAAACATCGCGATGGCTTAACCAAATTGAGTAATGCACGTAATGATCAGGAGGGGATTTTAGGTCATTTGATGTTTGTGGCACAAAGTGTGGGAAAGAAAGAATGTCCTGATGGGTTTAGGATTGTGATTAATGACGGGGAACATGGTGCCCAAAGTGTGTACCATTTGCATCTTCATGTAGTGGGTGGAAGGCAGATGGGGTGGCCTCCTGGATAGGTGAAATGTTGGTTGTGTGGGGTGGTGAGAGAAGTTTAGTAGGCAGTTAGTGTCAAAGCGTGTTATTAACTCTAACAAGATGTGTTGAAAATCCTCCCTCGTCTTCTTCTCTACATCAAACTACGCTCCAGAATAATTATCACCGCATCTATCATCCTATTGCATTCGTCCTCGATAATAATTTCTACAACAGTCAAGAAGTGCGTGGTGGGCTTACACTTGTAGTTTGGAGTGTGGTGCAATCTTCAAGTCCGTGAAAATTTCACAGGCAAGCTTTTCACTCCGTTCATGTTCCTCCATCCTCCACTTGGCACAACAAATCTATCAACATGATATCAAGATTAGCAGCCATCGCCTTCGCCGTAGCAACCGGGGCTGCTTCTGCCTTTCAGACGCCACATGCTCCATGCTCAGTTGCCACGCAGCTGTAGGCAGAAGCTGGAGAATCGTTCTCCTCCTTTGTGTTGCCGTGGATGATGCCTCCATGGGTATTACCACCGTCATTCGTGCCGAGGAACATTTAACCAATACTCTCCGACGGGGATTGATATTGGATGCGCTTGGTGCACCTCGACCACAATATGCACACTGTTCCTTGATTTTGGGTGAGGATAAACAAAAATTGAGTAAGCGTCATGGTG
>JALLBJ010000572.1:0-17398 GCA_036940105.1 Skeletonema potamos | reverse complement strand
TAGGTATCTCCCGAGAGCCATGACGCACGAAGCTTGCCGCTGCCGCGTTACAATCTACACTATGTCGACTATGTCGTCTCCTCCAGCCGCCATTGCAATAGATTGAAATGCTAAAAATCTTTATGGTCTCTCATCTTTCCCTCCTGAGGAACTATCAACAACATCACAGCACACTTAGGCTCAGCATGCTTCGTCACCAAGTAGTAGCAGCTCTTCTGATGGCGGCCATCATTGCCGGTGCCTTCGTCGCCACCACCGCCGAGGACAACAACACACTCTATCTCTTGAATACACAGTGCGCTAACTTCGCCAACACCCAATGTTCCCTCCTTGACGATCGCACTACCCGCTGCGGAGGACTCGAATGCGAGTCTTTTCTTGAATGTGACATCCTAACCCACAGATGTGCATCCAAACCGCGTCAGTATGGAGAACCGTGTCACAAAATAATAAGACCCTGCGGTAACGGACTGCGCTGTTCCAACTCGTGCGGCATTTGCGTTGATGAAACGGAAGAGGATATTTTTCCCGTCGAAGATGACGACCATAATAATGAAGGAATAGTGGCCACGGCGTGTGGTATATCCTCCACCCGCGTCTTTCGGACGTGGGGACGATTGGTAAGCTCGGACCATCCGGTGGTAATGCCTACCAATGATGACGAGTTGCAATCCATCCTTCTAAAAGCTAGGGAGGGAGGGTGCAAGGTGCGACCTAGCGGGTCGACCCATTCTGCCGCAGGGTTGGTTGCTGAGGCATCTTCCGAGAGTGATGTGGTGGTCGTCTCGCTTGACCGATATGTCCCCTCTGATGTCAATTGGGCGAAACAAGTGTTGATGAATGAGGGAGCAGACATGGTATCGGTAAAAGTACCCGCGGGATTTACACAGCTCGAACTATATTCCTTCATTCGTCCCAAAGGTTATTTTCTACCCACTCAAACTGCCGGCTTCCTCTTTACGATAGCTGGCGTGGTTGGTAGCTTTGTTCATGGTGGATCATTCGGAGATGGGCCAATTCACAATCATGTACAAGCGCTGCGTGTCATGCTGTGGGATGGTACGATTGCCATTATTGATAAAGAAGACGAATTGAAATATTGGAGAAATAGCTATGGACTATTAGGAATCATCACTGCCGCTGAACTTACCGTCATAAAACGACCCAATTTTTGGTTTGGAACGCTTCCATCGCAATCTCTTAACGCGGGATGGAACGCCGCAGGTTTCGATCAGTATATCAATGGAATTAGGACGGAATATACGGCTGCTGAATTCTTCATGAATCCGCACACGAAAGAAATTCTTGCTGTTGTCCAAAAGGATTTGAAGGACGTTAACGTTACCACACCCACCTTGGTGGATAGCGATTGTGTTTGGAAAATGTTTCGATGTCAACCGTCCACCCACTGTTCGTACCAATACGAATTTGGTGACTGGACCTTGAACGATTCCTGTCGTACCATCGTTCGGCCTCCCCCCGCTGATGATGACGAATGCGGGTGGGACTATAAAGCACATACTTGTCGTAATTTGGATTATTGTTCGTATCAATATAAATTCGGTGATCTCACTCTTGATGAGTCATGTCGATTGATCAACCCTCCTCCTCCCAGTGTATCCTCCATGAATGACGCATATAACCAACTTATCAATGACAATCCACTGTTGGGAGTGACAGGCGTAGCAATTGGTGACAAACGATTGCAACAAGTTGGGTTTTGTCTCGCTAGTCGTATAGGTTTAGAACGAGTCCTCTTAGAGACCATCCAGGCAACCATCCCTTCGCTTGTCCGTGAGGCGTACGATAGAACCAACGATGGATTTTTGGTTCCTTTGTCATTACCGTTGCCAACGCCTCTGCTAGGATACTTGATACCGGCAGACAAGCTGTTTGCTGTGTTGGATAAAATTACAAAATTGAACTACGTCCTTTCCCTCGCTATCGAATGGCGATACGTTTCGTTCGACAATGAAAAAGAGAGTGCCGTTCTTCAACCTGGAAATCTCCAATCAGGTGAATGGGCCGCCATGGAAGTCGCCTCCAATGAGATACCCGGATGGACACCAGACGAGTGGCGATCTCAGTTCATGCAGATCGAAACTATCTTGAAGAATGCCGGAGGTGTGCCTCATACAGGAAAGTATTTTGGAATGGGATTGGACGAAAAGGGCTTGATACAACCGTTCGTGAATGTGGGACCGGAAGATGTGTTCAGCGAGAAACAGAAGGAGGAGTTTCGTGTGTATGCTGAGAGTGTGGATCCGGAGGGACTGTTTTGGTCAGGATACATGGCCAACTCTATCTAAAGAGAAATGGTGTGGTAAACACATTAACAATTGACAATGACGATTCCAAAACCAAAACGTAAAAGATGTTGCCAGAACCTAGAGTAGATTAGATAACATATGAAAGAATACTAAAGAAGAGTAAATAACTCTATATCTACTCAACCTAACAACTTCTCTTGTGACTATGCAATCAAGTGAAAGTAAGCTCTGGAAGCGCTCCACAGTACTTACTTGCGCCTTGCCAATTAAAGATCTAATTTGATCTAAATTTTGTGTTTTAGCCGTGGAATGCCAGGAAGTACCATAGAATTGTGACTTTTGATGTCGCACCACCACCACCACCTACCGAAAGCTACTTAATTGTTTTCGACGATACTCACCCTTTTACCCCGCTTCTCACCCTTTACCTCCGGGTCCCCACCACGTATTTATTACCTCACCACGCATCGCGACGGATGTTGTTCTGTACTGTACTATCAGCGCTGCCGACGCCACAAAGAAGCTGCATTACATCTCTGGATTAATCAGCAACCATGGTGGATATGGATAGATCTTTGCTCTTTTCACTCATCGCATTTTTGCTTTTCTTTGTACTAGAGAATATCCTCAGTACCGTCGTCGGCCCCTCATTGATCTTCTACATCGAGTCAGTCGGCGGAACAAAAGATGATTACGGTCTGACAACTTCGTCCGTATGTCTCGGCATGACGCCGATGGTTTTCTTCTTCGGAAGGTGGGTAGACAGCAACGGTAACAAGTATCGAGCACCCCTTACATTTGCTTTTAGCCTTGGCATTATGGGATCGATCATTTACTTCTTGGCAAGCGTCTTGCCAAAAGGATTCTGGGCGGTCAACGCCATTCTACTTGGAAGATTCATTACGGGGATGGGTGGTGGGGGGAAGACTCTTTGCAAGAGTTGGATTGCTACGGCGATACCATTTGAGAAACAGAAAAGTGTCTACACAATCTTGAATATGGTTGGAATTGTGGGTCAGACTGTTGGACCGCTTATGAATACTTTGGTAGCAGAAATCAACACTTCAATTCCAATCACCTCCACTTACTCCATCCAAATCAACCCATACAACTCTATCGGACTGCTAGTGGCCCTAAACGAAGTGCTGCTTATGGTTATTTTTGCTCTTTTTTTGAAAGAACCTCCTTCACAAAAAGAGAAGGCCTTGGCTTCATCAACCGACGCTACAAAGGCAGCTGAAGCAGGGCTTCGAGATATTTTGAATGCACTGTCAAATTTCGACATTTGCTTCCCTCTCATTCAGAGATTCGTGGCGATGGCGTGCATGGCGATGTCTGGTGTCGCTATGGCTCCGGTGGCTGCTAATATGCTGGGTTGGACTCCAGTTGATCTTTCCGCACTGTCTGTTGTAATATCTGGGGTTTCGTTTCTTGCTATGGGTGTAACGTTGTTTTTAGCAATGAGAAATACATCTGACTTCACCATGATCTTTGTTGGAAATGTGATCTTTATGATCTCAGGACTTTTGTGTTTCTTCTTGTGGCGTATGGATACTGCATCAGCACTTACATATTCCCTTCCGCACCTGTTGATAACGTTTGCATACCCCTTCGCTGGCCCAGCGAACCAGTCTTCATTTAGTGAGTTGTGACATTGCCTTTTGTTCATTTTACTGAATTGTCAGGCGATCCATTGTACTAACATCTATCTTCTCTTAATTTTCAGACAAGGCCGTCTTTAGTCGTCCCGAGTTAGCTTCGTCTATTGGGGTGCTTCAGTCGATATACACGCAGGCTGCCACTATCGCTGGCATAGTTATACCACCCTTCGTTACATATTTTGTTCTCAACGACCCCAAGGACGTTAACTTGGACAGTCCTTACGAGCTTTCATTATGGGCCTTGTATGTTCCTATCTCTTCAGCACTTATGATCATTGGCTTGCTCTACGAAGAGTTTGTGCTTGGGAAGAATGAACTTGGACTTCTCAAGTCTCAACCTACGGAAGCAGCCGAAGATGAGGTCAGTCCAGACGAAACTAGCAAGCTCTTGGCAACTAAGAGAAACAAGAGCACTAGGCGATCCATTGTTGAGATTAATCAGGTCTTTACACGTCAGTACGAAGTCAATCGTCGCATGTCTTCTGAATTTTTCATTAATGGCATTGGAATCATCAATCCAGTTGAGACTACCTATGATACCGAACTGATGAAAGAGCTATCTAGCGGCAAGGAAGAATGGGAGCATCTTTTTAAGCTTGATGAAGAGATGGATGAAATGGAGATGAAGGAATAATGCTGTAGTCGATATCGCTCGAGAACAGCTCGTGGGAGTCTTTGTTTTGATAACCGTTTTTAAGTAAAAAGGGAATCGAACTAAAAGATTTGTTCTCATTCGATATAATCTCAAAAACAAGCGAGCTATTTTCAGCTACGAGTTTCCCGACTACAAAGAAGCTCAATGTATGCACTTTCACTCTCTGAATGAAACGTAGAGATCAGGAAATACCTTGATATAATGAATCTGGCCTTCAATCATTTCTCATTTTTTCCTCTTCGCTGCGAGGGAACGGACCATAATATGGTAGTCGGCAGGATACAGAGACTCGGTCGCCAATCTTCGCTATTCGCTTCTCGCGGTTCCCATAATATGGTCTCGCCTTGTGAAAGAATAGCGCCTGAAAAAGCTCCATCGCCTAAACGCAATAATTAGGGTGACCATATACTTTCTAGTATATATTATTTCCCTTCCAATCGCTCTCGGCTTGGCCCTATCATCAAGGCCTTTTGGGGATACCGCCGACACGTTCACGTCACAAGAAGGATTTAAGTACCAGAAGTAGTAGCAGCACGAGTATCTCTCATTATGGCTGAAGAAGATGAAGAGCAAGAACAGATCTCGTGCCCCGTATGTTGGATATCATCATCGGATGATCCTGCCGACAACTACGAAATCACAATCAAAGCAGCTGATCAACCGGCAGCACCAGCAGCAGAATTATCACAAGTAACATTCGCCAAGACACCATGCAATCATGTATATTGCCTCAACTGCATCGAACGAGTATTGCTTCCAGATATTGCCACCATGGGCACATGCCCAATGTGTCGTTCTGCACTTAGTATATTCGACTTGCGTCATGCTAAAACGGAGAACGCTTTATATCCATCCAACTCAGATGTGTCGGCTTGGCCAATTGCAAACAATGTTTACAAACAATATCCCAATGGTAGAAGAAGGGACATAGAACAGTTTCAAGAAGATGGAATATTCCGAAATTCATCGTTTTGCTTTGACCAGGGACACATCCCAAAACTGCGGTTTATCAATTCCATAGGTGATTTGCAATCAGCTGATTTCCAACGATATCATTTCCATCCTCAAAGTATGACGTTTCACGGAAAGTTGGGTTTCGATCCCCCCATATCCCACCTGGGTGGCGACCCAATGTGTTATTCGTATAGCAGTTTCAGCTGTCTACTGCAATTCTCAACCGATGGGAAGTACGTTCGTGATGGATATATTCAATGGGGACTCGAACCTACACCAGCTGAAGAGTATCCATTGGATGGGAAATGGAAAGTAGACTGGGAGAATGGAGAATCGATCGAAATTTACGTACAAAAGCATTGCTTTCATTGTTTTGGCATCAATTATGATATTACTCTTGACGAGAAACACAAACCCAGATTCGAGTGGCCTCTCCTCACAAGAGAGATACTTCGTCAAAATAGGAAAGTAGTGCAACATTCTAATCGACAAATACCACCCGGTACAAGAGGTCCGTGTGTAGGAGAAACGCTGGAGTGGTCAACTAACTTGGCTTCCTTTTCAAAGATTGTATGGAAGCGAATTAGTATGGAACTTTCACCTCAGTCTGATGGACGACGTCTGAGGATCAGACCTGATCTATTTGTGTACAGAGATGTTGATTTTGAAGAGCAGCTTCCCTCATATGTTGCAAGTTCTATTTGGGGAAACACTTTTTGCCAGTTTTTCACTGTGGGTTTGGCATCGTATCACTTTGAAGAGAATGTTGACGAAGCGTCTGGTGACTATCAAGCATACATATCTTATGAACATCCTCATACATCTGTGTGGCCAGCATTAGACAACGGAGAGAACGTTCCAGATCGCGTTCCTTTTCGTAATGTTGAATGGGACCCTGCTGAAAGAATCTTCAAGGGAGATATCTGTTGGCAAGAGGATTATAATACCACATGGATGGGCGAGGACAAGTGGCACTATGAAGTCGTGTTCGATCCAAAGTTCATGTTTATAGTGTCAGGGACTTGTACTCGTTCAAACTCAGTAGAGCCACATCAGTTTGGACACGATCTTGTGTATGTCAATGCAGCGTTGGAAAGTGTCTTGCGAGAAATGCGAGAGATAAGTACGACTGAAAGATATCTTGATATTATCCGCAAATGGAGACTGGATGGAGCAAGCGGGCCAACACTTGATATGTTGGGAGAAATATCAATGAGAGTGCTGGATAACAGAGACGAGAGTATGTTTGATTTCAATTGGTATAGGTGATATTTTCTAAACTATGAAACTCTACTGCTCAAAGACTCGCCTCTCTAGAGATGATGATACTTTTAGATTGATATAATGTGTACTTGTCTAGATATAGAAAGTAATTTTCTAACGAAGCTGATGAGAAAGTTTAATTCTTTCTTTGGGCAGAAAGGGGGCAGCTCCCCGTGGAACTGTTGCAAAACAGCTCATCAGCTCATCATCGCATAAAATAATATCGCATCCAAGAAAATTAGAAGATCGCCTCTTCAATTTGACCTTGAATGACAACAGTCGAGTTGATTTTAGGTAATAGCTAACTCTATCTCCACCATGAAGTACATTTCTATCCTCTTGTGCCTCGTGGCACCCTTCTGCAGTGGCTTCACTGCACCATTGACTTCCGTAGCTTCTCCTCGCTCATCAACCTCACTTGCCGCCATGCCCGACGGTGGAGTTGTCATCACAGGATCCGCTGGTGGAGTTGGTTTCGCCTACGCTGGAGAATTCATGGATCGTGGATACGACGTGGTAATCTGTGATGTCAAGGATTGTACCGCTGCCGCCAAAGCGCTTGCTGCTCGTCATCCCAATGGAAGAGTCTTTCACACCAAATGTGACGTGAGTGATGCTAAGAACTGTGAGAAATTGGGAGAGTTTGCCAAGGAGAAGTTGGGAAATATCGGATATTGGATCAATAATGCCGGTATTAACGGTGGAAGAAGGGCATTGTCTGAATTGTCTATGCAACAGGTAGAAACTGTCGTGAAGGTGAATCTTTTGGGTATCTTTTATTGCACCAAAGTAGCCATGGATATCATGGCTGAGCAAGAGGGATTTACTGGACACATCTTCAACACTGTCGGAAGTGGTGTAAAAGGCGGTGGAACTCCAGGATATGCGACATATGGTGCAACAAAGAGAGGTTTGCCTCAGTTGACTGCCAGTTTGGTGAAAGAAATTGACGAGGGTGTGCAAGGTTATGAAAAGAAGAAGACCAAGGGAACAATTCAAGTTCACAGCTTAAGTCCTGGTATGGTGTTTACAAAGCTCTTGTTGGATGATTCTACGCCTGGTAAGTTTTTGATCTGTGATCCGAATGAGCAGTGTATGACTTGTTTACTGTGCAGTTTTACTCACAGAATTTGATACTTATATTTCTCTACTTGTAGAACTTCGTAAATTCCCGTTCGGTGTTCTCGCAGCCCAACCTGAAGAAGTGGCAGCAGACCTCGTTCCAAAAATCTTGGCACAAAAGACTAATGGAGGAATTGTTGAGTTCTTGACAACAGACAGAATCTTGACCAAATTTTTTGAACGTTTCATCTTGCAAAAGAAGTCGGAATACATCGATGACGATGGTAATGTGATAAAGGTTCCTGGAGAACAGTATGACGAAACTGGCGCTCGTGCTCTTTACTAAGATACTTCTATATATACACTTATATACAATAAAAATAGTGATGAAAGTGCATGCTGCTGCTCTTTTAATACATTGCTACCACCTGGATACCGCCAGCTATTAACCCCAGTAACCCTCCTACTAAAATCAACAAAATTTCATCTTCCTCAAACGCTGGATGCCTGTTTTCATCATGTCAAATGTGAGATAAAGCAAGTTAAACTGGACAAATACAAAAAAAGAAGAATCGAACTTACAGAACTCCTTCAAATTCTGGGTACGGAAGCTTCTGCATACGTTCCCGAATTGTAGCTTCCATATCTAATGCCTCCGTCGTATATTCGTAGGAGTGTGGCATGACGGAGGGAAGTTTGTCCGCAATCTTTTGGGCGATCTCTTCCTTCATTTCTGAAAATTGCTGACTTCCCATGGCAGCAATTGCAATTGGTCTCATCCCCCCAACCAATTTTTCTGTAAAAACTATCGAATGAGCTCGGAGCATGGCATAGAAATTTTTCGACCGTGGACCGTAAAGAATTGTTTCCCATATTGCTTTTGTATGTAGAATTTCTACACAGTTGACACGCGCAAATGTTTCTGATACCTCCATCTGTCGTTTGAGGAAGATCCCATGTATAGTAAAACAACCAACTTTGACGGGATTCAATGGCCTGAATATTACCTTCAGAGCTAACCAATTCGTTGCCCATCCAACCACAAAGCCAAAGAAGGGCAATACCCAGCTAGCATCATAGACAAAGAATATCCCCATCTGTATCAACCCAAATAGAAAACCAAAATAGAATCCGCTCCTTCGAATGAATGTAAATTCCTTCTCCCCACACTCTTGAAAAATCTTATTGACCAATCGTTTTTCTCGTACACATGCAGCCACAGTCATTTGTTTAATATCCAAAATATCATCAATATGTTCCTTCACCTCTTCCATAAACGTTGTTAAGAACGTCTCACTCTCAATATTCATAACCACAACCACTTCATCCTTAACTGCCTTGGGCAACATTGTCCAAACGTTTGGCATGTACTTCATGGCAACCTCAGTCACAATCGAGTCAAGCATAAGCAACACTGCATCCTCCATCACCTCCTTAAACCGTGTAGGATCCAATCGATCAAATATCTCTTTCAAATTCAATAATTTCGTCGTCATTAAATCAAAGCATATCGAAGCCATTTTTTCACTTTTGGTGGGTATAATACCCTGCCACCCTGCAATGAAACGATAATAATTGTGAGTTAATAATACAAACTATTTTGAAGCAGATACAGCAATATTAGATAGTCGCACGAGCAAAACAATAACAATCAATAGTGACTTACCAAATAGACCCCATGGCTGATTCTTGATACGGAATAGTTCAATACCGAAGAATTCGATCGGGCGGAATGTCATTTCTAGGGCGAGGACGTTGGTTAGGTAGCCTACAAAACCGGCACTGTGTACGACATGACGAGTGTAATATTTGTGTGTGCGTGTAGGAAAGATATTGTATATATGATGACGAGAAAAATGTGAAATGAGAATAATGATTTTTTATCATCAACAAAAGTGATACATTGAATCAATTTGTTAGATAGATGAAAGTCAACAGAATAGAGGATCTGTATGGGGGATGTCAATAGAATATAGTTCAAAAATGGCATCTGTCGTGTCATTTGTGTGTTGCGCACCCACAATTATACTTACATGACTGGCTGTATTAAGTAGTACCATAGCGCGTAATTTCCTACTCCGTATCCCATCGTTCAAAGAAGAAACATGCATGTGGTTCTCTTGAGGTGAATTGAATGAGGTCTACTATTAGACTTCTATCAGAGAGCTACTATCTACTATGTAAAATATTTTAGTTAGTCTGCTATGGTAATAGTACCTACCATACATACTCAATCCCAAGCTTGGCGTTGTGAAGGAAATTGAAAGCTGTGACATCTGGCCATCTGGCTGTCATCGCGTGATCGCCCTCGCCCACTCCGCACCGACCGTTTCGCGCTGCTTTCTGCTTTCCTGGGCCGGGCGCCGGCCCCTGGCGATTGGCATCATTAATTCACCACAACACTATCTAAAGCATGTTATGTAAAAAGAAGTGAGTTGACACCCTGCTGCTTCTTCTGACCTACACCGGAGCGTTCAGCATAAAAACATATTATACTCGACGACTAGAGAGAGAGCAGGACGACGACGACGTCATGTCACATCGCGTCGATTTCGAGTTACCATCATCCGACGATGAGGAAGATGTGCAAAACAACCACAACAACAAGGAGCACAGGATGGGAGGCCTCCAAAAGTTCTCTCTCGATTCGACACGCTCCATGACATCCGCTCCAGCTGCTCCGCCCGATCAGCACCGCCGCGCAAGTATAATCGTTGCAGATATGGATAGAGTAGTAGATATGGATAGCGCAGCAGCTATCAGCAGTGGTCGTGAAGGCAGCTTGGCACTTGAATTTGGAACACTCAACCGAGGGACGGCATACCGTTCGTTTCGTCAGGGGAGGAAGCAATCCATTCTCAACCGACGGGGGTGGAGTAATTGTGACCCGACTAGTGCTCGACACTTACGATTGGGTAGTACCTTTACCAGCCAGGGTAGTGTGGCCACGGAAGAAACTGGATTATTAGGAAACAAAAGTGCGTGTATTGATTCAGTCATTCCCGAAGGGGATGTAGGAACCCCGTGGGAGGGACTTGTCGAAATGTTTACCGAGAACAAAATCAATTACCTTTTCGTCTTTATCCCCTTTGCATACTGGTCTCATGCTGCACAATGGGCGGATGGATCCATTTTCATCTTAAATTTCTTGGCCATGGTCCCCCTGGCATCCATGTTGGGTGTATTTACAGAAGAGTTGGCAGCACATACCAATGATGTTATAGGAGGACTTATTAACGCTACGTTTGGCAATGCAGTTGAGCTAGTCGTGGCAATACAGGCATTACTTGCTGGTGATTACCGCGTGGTTCAGGCGAGTTTAATTGGATCAGTGTTTTCCAATTTGTTATTAGTTTTGGGCATGTGTTTCTTGTGTGGTGGGATGAAGTACTCTGAACAGGAATTCATTGCACAAGGTGCCATAGCGAGTATTTCGTTGTTGGGGTTTAGTGGTGTGGCGTTGTTGCTGCCACAGTTTTTCGGTGGCGAAGATGACACCTCGCAGGATGATACTGCGGCTGTGTCGAGATGGGCTGCATTACTTCTTATTATCATGTACGGGTTGTTGCTTTGGTTTCAATTGAAAACTCACGTTGATTTGTTTAAAGGTGAAGATGACTCGTTGGCGTTGATCCCGTTCAGTTGGGCATTGACTGGTCTTGTTGTGATTACAGCAATCGTGACAATCCTGTCGGAGTTTCTAGTTGGTAGTATTGATGGATTTTGCAAAGAGTTTAATTTGGGCAGGTCGTTTGTGGGATTAATTATATTGCCTGTTGTGGGGAATGCCGTGGAGCACATATCGGCTGTGTCTGTGGCGATGAAGAACAAAATGGATTTGGCCCTTGGTGGTAAGTTACTTCTTGACTTTGTATGTTGGCTTGTGTTACAAGTTTTATTTCAACTCTCACTTTTCCGTGCATGTACAACAGTTGCATTAGGCTCCTCCGTACAAATCGCTTTATTTGTATTGCCAGTAACAGTAGTGGTTGGCTGGTTCACTGGGAGAGAAATGACCATGAAATTCCCTCTTTTTGAAGTTGCACTTTACCTGATGTCTGTGCTCATTGTGAGTATGTCTTTATCGAATGCCCGTAGTAATTGGCTCGAAGGGAGCTTGCTTGTGTCACTCTATACGTTGATTGCGGTCGGTATATATTTTGAGAAGGATTTGAGCGAGTAGCGAGGGAGTATTCGGGTATTACTGCATTTTTTGTATCGAAGTCGTGGCGTAATGGTATGCTTACATTTCTGTAGATTTTGGATCATAACCAGCTAAATTCCCAACGAACTGATACTTGTTCTTCATCGTCCAATACCATACTTCCAAGTTGGCACGTTCGGCAATATTCAGTTCTACTTTTCTTTCCATTTCCGTTTCTTCTTCCAATCTATTCTTTGCCAAAAACCGCGTCGCATCTCGACCAGCCATGATATGATATTCACCATCAGCTCCATAAAAGTTCCTCCCTTTCCAAACATTAAAGACATCTCCCTTGACGGCTAATAATATCGGCCCTGATGGATCATTCTCTCCATTGTATGCGTTTAGTTCCTCTTCTAGCCATTGGTCTCTTGGTTGGATAAAAGCAAGTCTCTCACGTTCCTGCTGAAGTGCTTCATACTCTGCAGTTTTTGCCTTCTTTTCTCTTTCGTTTGCACCACCTTTCCACCATGCTGTTGTAGCACCGGTAGCAATTACGACGATGCCTCCAGCGATGATACTTGGCTCCACGTTGATGGCTGATTTCCTTCTATGATAGTGGTTTTTTGATTTGGGAGCTGTGATAAAAGCTGATGAATAAATTATTTTGGAGCATAGTAGTAGTAGCAACTGCTGCGTCAGTAAGAGAATGTAGGTATGGGGTTGTCGTCGCATTTTATCACAAATGACTTGAGTTGGTTGGTGGTTATAGTTAATGTTTGATAGTAGTAATGGAATTATATGTAGCCTGCAACGCGCGCAGCGTCATCACGAGGTCGAAGTTGAAAGACATATACGGATCCATCTCATCAGGAAGCGAGTATTGCAGGGCCGGACTTACTCCCGATCGTCTTCTTTGCCGAGGCTGGCACTTCAGTAGTGACATATCTCGCTGCCGCTATAGTGATCATGCGTTGAGAAGTCAGTGTGCTGATGCGGTGACTGGCGATGCAGATCATCATCGCTTTCTTGGCGGTGGAGGAACCCTCGCCGCTTCATCTGATCCATGTGATCTCGTCCATCGCCACCTAGCCTGTGACGAGTTATACCTTGATGAAGCGTCGATAGCCAAGGTAGTTCCTACCACCCTTGTTGTCATGATGATTGGCAATTTGGTAACAGCATCGTTATTCTACGGATTGGGCAAGGCGAAGAATACAGCAAGTTTTATTGGATTTATCCCTGCGAGTGTTCTAGCTGGATTCTTGACTTGCATTGGGTATAAGGTATGATATATTTCATGTTGTTCATTCTTGCTTACATCGGCACTTTATTTATCTCTGACTCGAAATGAAACTCCAAATATCAACTCAAAGGTCATCAATAAACTAGCCGTCTTGATCACAACAGGATTTGCCTTCAAACAAAAATACATTAAGGTGAGGAGATGTCGAGTTTGTTTATATGTGTTCATATGATGTGATTTGAATTATCATTCTCCCTAACAATTTGGCTGCATCAAAATGAACATTTTGCTACGTACATTAGAACATTGGCATTGATTACTACCATAACAATGATCCCTGGCTGCCTCTTCTCCTTGCCATGCTCTACGGATGCACACTCTACCACTTCAAACGTCTACATATCTGTGCCACTGAAAAGTTAATCGTGGCGTTCATCATTGCTCCACTTGTCCTGTTCTTCATCGTTGTTGCCGCTAGTGGCGTGTCTTTGGATTACTTGAGAGAAACAGATTGGTTCCTACCACAAGCTAGAGATGGTGAGGGGTGTATCGAACATTGCGCTTTCGTACGCACCAACTTTTGGCAAACTCTTCAGGTGGCTTATAGTGGTATTGCTTCGAATCTTGTGGCATGGGGTGCTGTGCCACGCTGTATATCTCCATCTTCATTATGGGGGCCTTTATGACTTCATTAGACAGTATGTTGAAGCTGACAAGCTCGGAAAAGGCACTGGGTATTGATTTGAATTATAATCATGAGATGAAGTTGGGTGGGAAGGCAACTTGTTTTCTTCATTCCTCGCTGGGTCTCCTGCGTATGGGCAGACGAAGTTCAATGTGATTAAACTTAGCATTGCTGGAACTAGTGAAAGTTCTTTACCAACACTGCTGCTCGGCGGTATTTGTCGGGAAATATAATTAACATAATGCCCCGTTTTCTACTGGGCGGGCTATGCGTCTTTGCGGGGGTAGGTTTCTTGTTTGAGAACTTGTGGGAAGGCCGCAAGAATATGAACAGGGCCAGTTTTGCTATCGTATGGGTGAGTTGACTACATCATTTACGATTGCTTTCAAACTCGTTTTGTCACATCTCTGACTATACGCTTTTATCCTCCAGATTATCTTCTTAGTCAACTTCATTTGGGAATTCTTTCGGTTACAGAACCTCCCGAAAGAAATTCAACCCATGGTACCAGGTCTGTTGGTCGTATTCATTCTTGGCATAGTGCTATCAACGTTTGAATTCATGTTTGCGTTTATGCATAAAGCGAAGGATCCGTCGATTCGTGGTGGAGATGTTTGCTGCTCATCAGCTGTCCGTTCTGAGAAGCATGATAACCAGTGAGTTGTGGCATGTGTGTGTGTGGGGATGTGTCACCTTCTTCTCCTACAATATCTCATTGACTTCTTCCGCCTTTCTTTCTTTTCCTTAGACTGGCCGTTATGGCAGGCTGGTTCCAGGTCGTCAAAGTCGAGAGCTTTGTGTTCTTCGGCACAGCTAATAAATTATATCAGCAGCTCAAGGCACATATCGTGGACCAGAAAGCCTCGAAGCCCAAGGCCGAGCGGACGAAGTATCTCATCTTCGACTTGACTGAAGTTACCGGTATTGATTCTTCAGCTCGGGGTGTCTTCTTCAAAGTCCATCGTCTTCTTAAGAGTGAAGGAATCAATCTGGTGTGGGCCATCACCACTACGAAGGTTATAAGTGCATTCAATGATCAAGGTTTATATGTTGGTGCAAATCATTTTATCTCCCTTGACCTTGCATTGCGTCATGTCGAGGATGAATTGCTTCTTCGAGCGCATCACCTGTCGCAAAAGTGGTTGGTCAATAAAACTGTTCGTGACATTTTTCAACGACAAGGTGAGAAGATATTATCTACTGGCAACTGATTTTATGTTCATCAGGACGTGATTGATTTGTACTCACACGTCGATCTCCCCCCTCCCTCCTCCTTTTCATGGAACCAACTTTGGATTTTCTCACAGCACTTGCGCATGAAGAGTTTATGGAAATGATTGACGCAAGCGGCATAGATGAAGATGGGGATGGAGTATTATCAAAGGATGAGTTTCTTCACTTTTTACGTGGTATGTTTCTTGCCGATATTCCATCTACAGAAGTTGAATCACTCTGTCTGGCATATAACCAGGCGGTGGCAGATGCTCCTGATGCACCTATGGATGAAGCTCGAGTAGAGACACTGTTTAAAGAATTGGGCTTCGATATGAAGAGCTCCAATATGGGAGACGTAATTGGTGTGATATGCTGATGGTGACGGCGACGTGGACTTTGATGAATTCCTGACTGGTATCGGCATGATGAAAAAAATGTATCAACTTTCTAAGCAGCTCGATACAGCCTTCAATAGTTACAAAAGTCAGTCCAATGCTGTGAAACGAGACTCCAAACGTCGGGCCACTCAAATGGCTGAGTCTAATGCCACAGCACAATACCCGAGACAACTCTTTGCTTCAAGCATGGCTAATGTCATGTCTAAGTTTGGTCAAAAACACAGCCAAAGGCGAATGTTCCAGGAGGAGGCCCAGGCCCAGGAGGATGAAGCTGGAGTTGAGCTTGATGCAAGTGATCTCATGGCTTTTCTTAATATCTCACGCGACGAGGCAGAAGAGGTGGTTTTCCTTGCCGACCAAGATGATGTGGAGATTGAAAGGGTTGAAACTGTTCTAGAATTGACGGGGTATAACTTCAACTGTCACCGTTCTATCGACAGTGAGGAATTTCAGCAGTTGATTCGAACTTGGTCATAAGCCTTTGCTGTTGTGCTTTCGGATAGTGCAATACACGACCACAATTGATAAGGATTAGGGGATTGATTGGCTTCAATTGCCCGAAAATTTGCAAAGTGGCGAAGTGGGCCTTCCTTGTAAACTATATAATACAATTTCGTGTGTACGTCTTCGTTTTGTCCAATGTACCATCGTTGAGCAATGGTTCAAACTCGCTGAGAGAGTAACCAGTATAAAGTTGTCAATGTGTAAAGCACTGTAGGGAAAAAGCATTCCAACTCGATCCAATGATTGGCCTTGGGCTCTGATGAATGTCACATAATACGCTTCTTATTTACATACACATCTTGGGCTATTTCTGGGAAGTATTATTGAACGAGGAAGAAGATAATCAGCGTCCCTTCTGCCAAACATTTTTCTCCCACATTTGGTAAATATCATGCTCAGTAGTGTTTGGCTTTACATGAAACACCCTCAGAAGCTCTGACTCCTTCACTATATCAGCAATACTCTCCAACTGATGATATTCCCCCCGGCCTGGGTAATCATGCACTCCAAACATCACTTTCTTCATGTCCCCCCCACGGCTCATCGCATGAAGCATGGCAGCACAGGCACATGCGACTCTATACCTTCCATCAATAAGATAGAAATCAAATGCCTGCATTTCATCATTGAGTGGAGCGCTTTGATAACTCAATGGTATTTTCTGCAACTTGTCTTTTACTGGAGTGCCATAACTTCCTGTCTTCCCAATATCCGCAAAGATGAATCGGAAATGATCCATGTTTACCTCCTCCCTAGTGTTGGTCACCCACTGTGCGTCGCTGTCAACACCTACGTAGCGGGGCACACCTACCCATGCAGCGATTTTGGTGGATTCCCCCAAGCCAAATTCAAATACAGAATTGACACTGGAATAAATTTCAGCTAACAAAGTGCGATCCGAGTCAAATAGCCCACCAGTACCTCTTTTCATCGACACTCCAATTTCGTATTTTTTCTTCTCGACATTTTGATTTGGAGCTGCGGCTGAATTATGTAAGTTTTTGTGCATTTTGTCAAAGAACGACAATGTGCCGCTGTTGACGGGCATGCTCATTGGCCTTGTGACGTTCATTGTTATTTTTTCAATGGCGGTGTCATTACAAGGAAACACGTTAGAATTCTGATGCATTAAGAACACAAGTAACATAAGCATAGTAGTGAAAAAGACCTTGGTCCTATGGGAGGGTTGGTGTTGGTGTCCTATTTGTTTTACGGCCACGAGTGGGACGCCCTCCTCCAGGTCCTTGTTGCTATCCTCCATGTTGATTTGATGGAGATATTATAATACAAGAGGGCCGCTAGGGCGGCCAACGGACATGGCTCTGGGCTCACGAAAGAACG
>JALLBJ010000571.1:0-17442 GCA_036940105.1 Skeletonema potamos | reverse complement strand
GCAGTCGATGCTGTGTCGTCGAGTTCGAGTGTAAGGTGAGATCATGATATCTTCGTATTGAGACTTGGCGGTGATATCTTCAGCGCTTCGGCGCCTTTCACCCGCATTGCGACCACGGCGGTTAGAGGAGCAGGGGACATCGCGGCTCCCTCTTGTAGATCTAAGTGAGGGCGCATCAGCAGCAGATCTTACTACAGTGGGGGTTACACTCTGCTGATGGTCTCTGTTGAGAGGATATTGAAGCGGATTACTTGAGAAGAACGGTCGGTGGAATGAATGAGTTAGATGAGCAGTCTTGGAGGTTGGGAAGAGGAGGCAATCTTCAATCCAATCGGAAAGAAAGGCTGTGGCGCGTTCGTAGCTGTCTGCTTCGCTCAAGGAGTCAGTCTGTTGTTGGATCGCCATGGTGAATATGGTTGTTTGGTGATGGTCTTCCTACTGCTTCGGAATAACAGATTGGCATCGCGAAGCGCGAGCACGTAGACGGTGGCCACTTGTATTATTGTGTAGCAAAAGATACAAACTTGACAGGGTTCTCTGTTAAGTGGTGGGTCGCAGTCGCATATCTGCAATTGTGTAAAGCATTCCGACTCCTCTACGAACTCAAGCTTTTAGCTTCCTTATCGACAAAAGGATTTTGAGTTGTTACGTTGAAAATAAACCGCTTCAAAATAATAGAGCTAATAAATATTGCTCGAACCGCTAGAACAGGAGTTCGCACTCGCACTCCTCAGATATGTTTGTAATCGTAAAAATTATGTTCATTTGCACATTCTCATCCTCAGACTTGCCTACTTATGTACATGTTAGCAAAAAGTGGATTTCTCGACTTCATATGGGGCAGCTAATTCGTCCCTAACCGCCTACTAAACTCATCAACTTCCGAGAAACCCAACGGCCATCCGATCCCCAACAAGATGGACCTGCCCATCATCAAAATCTGGACAAAAGCCAGCGCCACTGCATATGAACATGGTGGTGGCAAATAATGAAAAAATGGAAGGTGAAAGAAGGTTGGCGGAAAAAAGCAACACAAAGCAACACATTCCTACGTACATCTCTCGTACAAAAAATCAGAACTTTGGCAAAAAAACCATGTCAGAATTCGACTTATGGCACATGTGTATGCGGAGGCATGTGGCACTTTTGCACTATTAAAACGTCACGCCCCTATTCCTCACACTGTCGTAGGGCTGCCTACTCGCCGATATTACGCGTGGGAACTAGTTAAGATAACTTTTTCGCCTATCGAAATGAGCTTATTTTGACTATGCGTGTGACTACATCTACATATGAATCATCTCCGATTCATAGTCCCGTCTGGTAACTACTGTGTCCCGATATGTCCGGTCGAATCAATGAATACCGAGCAATGATCATGCACCTCGGTATCCTTCCCATCAATGATATCCTTCAATGATTCCAACGCCTCTTGTTCCTCAGACTGTGTCAGCTTGTAACCATAGACAGGCTTTCCCTCGTCATCTGTTCTATTAAATGCAGAGGCAAAGACCGAAATCACCACACCCTCAGACTCCCCTTCATTCACAAGAGTGATGGCCGCATTGGGTTTAACATCAGGAAAGTAAGTGCTGTCAAACTTGTCAAAGAACTCATACGTGGGTATGGTTGATTCGTATCGGAATGGCTTATCCGAGAATTGTTCCGTGTCCTTGTGAAAGGCAGTAGAATGGATGAAAATGGAACCGTCCTCATCCTTCTCACAGATGCAGCCATCTGCCATCTGAACAAAGAGATACTTCGGAACTGGCTTCTTCAACTCCTCGAGATCATGCTTGCACTGGTCAAGTTCTTCGTTTACAGCAATGTCATCTGTGTTGTAGTTGTAGCAAATGCAGCCAACACTCTTTGCACCCTTGCTCTTTGCACTCTTACTCTGGCTATCCTTCCTCAGCTGACGAGAAGAGACGTCATGATCATGACGAGGGTGATTTTTGCTGCGATGCATGCGAAGGACATCCATGGCTTGAACGAATGATAAGCCATTATGATGAGATAGAATCTTCGACTTCATCGCAGTTTTCTTTGCGTTGACGATGTCTTCATCGACTGCTTCTCTCGTGGCGCTAGAGAAGGGAGTTGCTGCCAAAGCAGGGAATAGGACACAGAAAGCCACGAAAGACTTCATCTTGTGGCTGATGTTTGGCTGTTGTGGTTGATGATAAATCAGGACAGAATGTGGTGAATCATCAGCGTCAGATGTGGTGTCTCACTCATGTTGTGATAAAAAGGATTGAAAGGAGACGCCGCCTTGAACACCTCGACCCAGATCTAGATGCTGCATTATCAGAAACAGAAAATATACTTCCGTATGACTGCGGCACTTCTTCTGCACTCACCTGAGAAGAGAGGATGGCTTAGCTTTAGATTAGACTATGTGACGCTCAAGTCATAAATTGATGTTGAGGGTGTGATGAAGTATGCTCTTTTGCTCCCAAATCTAGCTGGATGATGATATCCAACTTTTTCGTCGACACCACACCGATTCACCGCCGATTCACCGCCGATTCACGTGAAGCATGTATTTCATGTTAGTTTTAGCCGCTGGTTTCTATTACTCCAAAAAATTTGTCGGCATTTGGATGCCGATGAAAGGCCTCGTGCAGAGAAGGAAAATGCTCGTTAGTGAAAGCAGTGCCTTCGGCGTGGCCTTTGGTGTTTGCATAGCACATTTAGGGGGCAAAAACTCTATTACATATTCTTAAGATTAGATTAGTAATTCATCTGTTTAGCCCCCCAAAGCCCCCCGGCAAAGGAAAAAAAGGGGATAGTGTAAAAGAGTACGGATTCCTATCGGAATGAATGTTGAGCCCCTAAGCATTTTGTATCTTTACGTGTTATAAATAATCTAATCACACATACCAAATAACAAAGAAGGAATATGAGGCAGGATACTCAATTCTATTGGCAATGGCTCTGCCTCATGTGGGGGAAAGAATGTAACAAACATGAAATTGTTAAACTTTGGAAGCGATTCATGTGTGTGGAGTAATTTTTCTGAAATATTGCTCCCTGCCTGCTGTGGCTGCAGTGGTAGTAGTGCTGGTGGTGTGGATCCCGCTTTAGGATCGACTGGTTTGATCAGTGGAAGAGGTTCCACTGCGTTGTTGGGGATATTGGTAGCATCTGCCGCGACTATGTTTTGGATTTGGATATTGTAAGGCGTTCGAAGACTCATACACATTGTAAGATTAATTTGACGAACGGAAGTGATGTGTAATGTATCTCTTCGTTGTTATGGAACGCTGCTTGAATGCAAATTGGATCATATATTTTTTTGCTCGTGTTGTCGATAGCTAAGTATAGCAGAGATATTTTATTCTCATTTATCATTCATACCCCTTACATTCCTGGTGGAACAGTATCGTACACCACAGGAATCAAGGGTGCCGCTCTCTCAAAGAAGGGAGAATTGATATAAAATTCCCATAATACCAACAACCCAATTCCAACCCAAGCCCCATTCTCAAGAAGCTTCAAAATATTCACACCCTCAAAAGGAGACTTTTCTGCTTCAATCTCAGCCTCACGTTGCATGGCCGCTGCCTTGCGTTGTGCATCACGAGCAGCCTTTTTCCCCATTCCCGCCGTATCGAGTGCAGTGGAAGCACCATCGTCTTCTTCTCCCAAACGCGCCTTACGTCTTGCAATCACATCATCAAACTCAGGTAAATCAATTCTATTTCCACCACCATCTTGTTCAATCATCTTATCAAAATTCATTAATTTCTCAAGACTTCGATCTCTCAACGTGTCCTGAATAGATTGGGGAGGTTGCCACTTATCACCCCCCGTCTTTCCTCTCATAGTTTCCAATATAATTTCTTCATCAAGTCCATCGACATTCCCCCCGAGTTCTTCGGCGAGTTGAGCGTTTAATCCCGATCCCTTTTTTAATTGAATGGGTTGTTTTTTCGCCGGGGTGGATGCAACAACGGTAGATGCTACTGCCGAAGTAGCTACTACTGTTTTGGCTGTCGATGATTCATCATCTTCGGCATCATCAAAATCAGGCAATTCATCTGAAGGAGACGGAGCAACAACTGATGAATCCTTTCTTCGTCGTCGCTTCTTTTCGGCCATGAGCAGTGTTGATGGGCGGCTGCCGCTGCATGTCACATGATGCCGCCGCGATGATATGGAAGAAGAAAATGCACTGGCCTCATTTGAGAGGAGTGATAGAAGGAGAGCTGCACGGCACAATTTCATGGTTTAGCGGATGGTTGTTGATGATATCAGCTTACCAGCTCCTCTCACCATAACGATACATATCATCAAAGGTGGTGAATTAGAGAAGATGTGCGTAAGCGTAAGTTGAAGTTGGAGTGTGGATCGGAGCCCCCTTTTTTCGAGTTCCCTGCCATAAGTAGCGCTACTTAGAGCCGCCATACTATGCGGGGTGGGATTGCAATAGGGGCGATAATTTTTGTCTGCAGCTGATCTAAATCTGCTGAATGACAGGACGACAGCAAATGCATTCCAACAACGAGGGCGAAGTAATAAAATATCAAAGAAGCTATTTTTGACACGATGTCTTCTTAAACTTAATAAATGAAACCAATCTTTTGTACCATTCCAACGGGGAGTGACACTCGTATCAACTCAAGCATGTCTAATAGAAGGGCAACTGAATGCCAACTTTGATGACTCTTTCGAATACATAGAAATTACGAATATCGAATAAATGTTCCCTCCCTCTACTTTGCCTTGTAGGCAGCCTTAGCTGCGTAGGCGGCAGTGATGAATCCAGCCCAAGCCGAAAAATATCCATTTCCAGTATCCTGAAATGGACCAGGGAAGGTGACGAGGCAGGCCGCCACAATCCAACACAAGGCAAGGACCGTCATGAGACCCAAGTTCGCCATCCCTCCCAATTGCTTTCCCTTCCTATCCATGGAGATGAGTGCGAGCATGATCGAAGCGGAGAAGCATGCTACAGACAAGGCATAAATGGCGTTGTTCCTCTGTTTAGACCCTTTCATGAGAGTCTGGATTTTTGGGATACAAGCGATCAACAACACGATGGATGCTGCAAAGTGACCCATCATTGACCCAAGGCCCCTGACGTTTGTTTTGAATGTGTTGGTATCCATGCCCAATGACATAGCACACCCATAGACAGTAGCCCATGCAGCGAAATATCCATTGCTGGTCTGTTGTAAATTTGATGCAATGAGAATGCGAAACAAAAAATCAGATACAGAAGCCAGAAGCACGTCAGAGCGTGAATTGAGAAACCCCATACATATTCAAATACATCAAGTCGAAAAAGGTAGTGAACTTACGCTTAAGAACGGACCCTTGAAAGTTAGGAAGCATGCACCAATGAAGGCCCAGAAAAAGGCGGTTGCGCAGAGGTGCTTCTCAATCTTGCCGTACAGAGAACCCGCGAACTTGTGCAAAACAAGGCAGATGAAGGAGATAATCAAGGAGATCGACGAGATGGAGACAGCGTACTTTTTGTATGGCGTGTTTAAGTTGGTGGTGTACTCGGAAGCTGAAGTGGTGGCAATGAGAAGGATGATACTCGAAATGAGAATGACGACAAGGGGGAATTGAGTTCCGTCCATGGTGACACCGGCGACGGTGGTGCTGCCTTCTACGGCCTTGGCGTCGGTGACGGTTTCCGGTTCCTTGGCGGGTTGCTCTGCCATGGGCACTTCGTCCATGTTTACGTTTTCTTCGTCAGCCATGTTGTTTGATGTGTTAGTTATTGATTAATAATGATTCCTACTGCAGCGTATGGGATCTTATGGGTGATGGGGTTCTTTGTTTTATGAGAAGGGGTGAAAGCGCTTCACGCAGAGATTTGTTCTGAAGCCCCAGGGTTCTCAAGTTTTGCCGCCAACATGAGGATGTTTTTAGTACTGATTCCATCGTGTGTTGTAACTCAAAAATGGCGGTGCTTCTTTCGCTTCGTTATCAGGCTTTTGTGAATTGGTTGCGGTGGATTAAAATTCAATTTCAATACTTCTCAAAATATTTCAAGAAGCTCAAAACACCCAAGAGAAGGTGGCAGCTACCAACTACCTAACCATCATCTGGTGGTGGTGTTTGTTCTTCTCAACTGCGTATCAGACGTGGTCCAATCTCAGAACTTGCCATCTAGAGATTTGTTACTACGATTTAATCTCTACAGCATATCATCGATTGGGGATGAGACCCGCTTTTCAGTCGTCTACTTAAGCAAACCAACACGAAGATTCTATGGCTGAATATTATCTTTACACATTGTAGGCTTATGTTCGTTTCGATAGGACCAATCCAAAGAAGATCTCCACCTCTGTTTGCTATCGTGCCTTTATCAGTATGTATCAATCCCAACTTTTTCAGTAGCATTCTAGAAACTAGTGAGCGTCAGACGAAGACGAAGTACGAGTCATATTATTTTAAGGCTAGAGCAATCTATCATGGAATTCAGTCGACTAACTAATCCAAATGTCTTGGTCGGACGAACAGAGCCATATCAAGTACGAAGGCAAGGCAGAAAACCAAATTATGCATATATTGAAGAAAGAAGAGAGACTGCTCATATTGAGCCACATTATACCTTGCATCTTCATAAATCTTCCAGGTTCAATTTCTATTAGCGACGTGGTCCTCACAGTCACAGTACGGAATTTTCAAATAGCCTGCAATCGCTTGTCATTTTCTTCTCATGAAGAGCTCAATAGTTGGTTGTTGGACTCTAGCGCATGACCCACCCATCTTTTGGATTTGATCTAGCCTCCGCACGACGTGCCGCCGCCGCTTGTTCAGCATGATGCATGTGATGATGAATGTGATGGGCATGGTGGCCGGCTTGATGTACAGCTCTATCTATATGTTCTCTGTTGTCATTATAAAATCTTGCGATTGCTCCAAATGCATTATTCATGTTTTTTTTAAAGTATGGAACGTTGGAGCAAGGTTGACGAAGGAGGAGGAGCGAGAGTCGTGCACCTCATCCAAGATCTGGCAACACTCCGACAGACAATTGGGGAGAAGTGTCACAATAAATTTGTCCTCGGGCGTCAACGATTTACATCCCCACCGTTGTTATTCTACTATTTTAAGCAGCAAGCTACTTTGAATTCTAGAGCCTGAGGCAAAGCTGATACTCATAATTATTACATAAGGGCATCAGGGCTAGTTTATCTATCTTGGAACTCAGTCGACTAATCCAAATATCTTCTCGGTCAGATGAACAGGTCAAGTCATATCAAGGCGGGCAAAAAACAAGTTATGCATATATTGAAGAAATTGTCTGCATCAGGGTCACACTTCCTCTAATTTGCGAAGCAAACAGGACGATCTTGGATGGGATCCACCCCACCCCCCTGTATTCCGAGTAAGTTCGGCTGTGCTGGCTTTCACCATCTTCACCATCATCACGATCAAATGGCAAGAGCAAGATCAGGACTAAACTGTTGTGTTCGTGCATTCGACTTGGGGAATTTACCTAGGCACGAAAATGTACAATGAAGTTATTTCATTGATTGTTGCAACGACCGACCTACTTCACTAGGGCCAAAGAAGTAAACTCGCACACTTCTATTTGGTTGTGGAAAGATAATTGCGTACGATAGCCCTCTTCTCGCAACGTCTACTCGAGCCCTACACATCTTTTCACTCATAAACATATCGTGTGGGCAGCATTCCATTTTCGCAAAGTTATCATTATTGCTGCAATTGTCACTACAACAGTCTTGATCATGCAGCGTGAAGAAGTCTGTCCATGAATTCCAGATTAGATCCGTCATTCCTTGCTTGGTTTCATTCTGTAGCTTCCACATTACGAAGTTTGAATCACGTACGATACTTTTGCATCCTTCCTCGCCACTGATATCTTCCCAGCCCAGTATGTTTCTGCATGCAGCAGGCGCATCACTCGAAGCAGGGAAGTCAATGTATAAAAAGAGAACAGCGTAACCGAAGAATGGACTCTGATTGAGCACAGGTCTCCAGTCCATACACAATAACATTGAGGTAGCTTCGAGTTGCTTGCAAACCTCCCCCAGTAACGCATCGTTAGATGAGAAGTATGTTGGTGCGCGAATCGCATTCTGTTCCTGACGCTGCTGCTGTATTTGTCGATTTGTTTCCTCAAGACATTTCTGTTTTAGAACTTCCATTTGATCTCGACTGCGATAGTAGATTGTGCATGATACATTCGTCTTCTCATTCTCGATTGCCTTGTTTTCAACAAAAGGATTTTCACCCCCCGACTTATTTGGTAGTAGCCTCGTCCACTCAACAGGAATACTTGTCTCTTTGTCGTTTTGATGCACATCCATCTCAAATATTGGATGGGCAAAGGTTATTGGGCGTACAACATCCTCGTGTTGGTTTGTTTCTGCTCCACACAACCCACGACACCGCTGATAATGTCGAGACCATGCAGTCATGAAAAGACTGATCGACCCAGCATCAACCAAAGTGTGACTCATGGATATTGCAATCACCTGATGTTCCATAGAAGCAGTTGAAACTCGAATTCGTGTCATGGGATCACCGAACTTGGACACATAAATTTCATCCTTTGCAAAAGAAGACAAATCACATGAATCAGGTGGTATACAATTGGCTGCCATATCAAACCAAACATTAGGTGCAACTCCATTTCTATCATCGTCATTGATTGGTCTCTTGGTATCGAACGTAAAGGGAACGTGAGCCCAAGAAGGAGAGGTAGTAGCGTCAGCATCATGTTGTGCTTTTGCTTTCGGAACACACAAAACCAATTCTGCTACAGTGTCTCCTCGTCTTAGTTTGAGTGCGCGGCCACAAAGCACTGGGAAATCAACCAAAGTAATCGATAAAGATTGCAGCAAAAGTTCATCGTCAGCTGATACGTGATATGAAAAAGCAATATCCACCGTTAAATGGGCGACGGCCTGTTGCTGATGTGTGAGCGGTATTATCACGAAGTCTTCCAAGTCTGCGATCAGGGGTGGCAGCGATTGTGCAGCAGCACCATGATGCTGCTTGTTGAAAGCAGGCCTAACGTGATGATGGATCACCGCCATTCTTGTCCCCGCCAGGCGGCAGCTTTAATAAAAGAACTGCTCGTCGTCGAGGTGATAAAAAATTATGCCACAGCAGCCGGCAGCCGGCAGCTGCGCGCGGAGGGAATGGTACGCTGACTCCACGCGCGGGTAGTCCTGTCTCTGGTTGGTTCAGGTTGGTTCCCACGTTCTCCCCAAAAGTATGCTAGGGTGTCACTATTTGAAGAGATCAGGGCCTCCCTGAATTAGAGAAGATGACGACTCATTTCTTCCTCGATGCCGCTCTTGATAAGTTCCTTCGTTCGCACAAGGACCACCGACAGATTTGCTCGATGGATTCATCAGAAACTAACTTGCAGTTCAGTTTGGGATGACGAACGTGCATCCAGATCACATTCTCCAGTCAAAGTTGCTAACGGTCGTACTGTTGTTGTTCACGATCGCTCTTCTGCTCATGTGGCTGCATGGTATTCTCCCAAGCGTCCTCGACTTAAGTCGGCAGGCGTATCCGAATGGACGAATGCCGTGAATGGATGCGTCTTCACTTTTGGGCCATGAGGGCAGTATTAGAAGATGCAAACCCTGCGTTTACTTATTACTGCATCCGTTTTATCGGCCACTTTGTCAATGTTTACGGAGTACCACACCAATTTTTGCGAGAGAGCTTGCTAGATGGTCGGTGGATCCTTCGAGTATTCAAGAGTATATTGACAATGGACGGCCGATGAACGATGTACTTGGATTGACGCTCAACCAAGCTCTGGCGCAGCTACCCGAAGAGGAAGGAAATGATAGTATTTGGCCATATCATATGTAAAGTCATAGGAGTGGTTACTTACCTCGAGCTGTTGTGTCGGTGTCATGGAAGATTTAATACGCACTTCTCTTGGTCGGCTAGCTTGCTGCAAGGATGCGTATGAGGCTAAAATTTAGTCTGTTACACATTATTTAGCCCATCGTCCACTGATTGTCAATGGAGTGAGTATTGCGGATAAAACGCTCATCCCCCATCTTTCTGATTGCAACTTTCAATATATTTCCATCCACTGTTCCGACTTGCATCAGCCATAAGGGTGAAGCTTCTACGAGCCAATTCACTGATGAGCCCCCCTCACTGCTCTCAGTTCCCCTTGACGAAGCCATTGCACTTTCTTCACCATGAAGCCAATCCTCGCTTCTGGACCTTGGGGGCAATCTGAACAACACAGACCAGATAAATCCAATGGACACTGCCTCTCAACAGCTTCTTAGTCATTGTAGTCAAGCTGTTGTCTTCAATTACTCCAAATGACAGTGTTTGTGGAGGCCCATTCTTGGTATAACATCCTTTGGTGTGAAGGACAATTATGTCTCCCTTCTTCATTTCAACGAATTGTCTGTAAGAACCAATGTACGCTCTCTCCTTGGGGTTGAAGTCGTTGCATGCATCACAAATCTGTCTCAATTCATGATTATTGCTCACAAAGGCAACTCTCATCCTAAGAGCTTCTCCATCGAACCATTGGTCTCGAGGTATTATCTTGGCTGATTCGAGCTCGGTTATCATGATGCCATTATTTACACATCATTCAGAGATTCTCCTGGAAAACTTATCACCTAAAGCGTTGGAGTCGTTGTTGTAGCATCGGATGCGCCATACGTCGACGTCTGCTCTTGAAATCACCTTCTTCCAAAGTTGATTCCCAGCCTCCTAGTTGCTGTTTGCTTAGCCCCTTGTTGTCTCTGTGAGAAAATACCAGTTTCATGCCCCTCGAACTCAATATTGACTACTTGATTGACGTTTCTGTTTTCAGTAGCAGTAGCTCTTTCGACAGTATCTTCTACGACTTCAGCTTCGACAGTCCGAGTTCGTTTTGATTGACGTATGTTTGCGCCGATTTCAACGTTTGAAGATTGTTTTTCGTCACTGTCAGTAATATCGTCTGCAAGATTACGTTGAACAGGTCTCCTGTTGCGTTGCGACCGGCGAAGGATGGTGCCTGTATCGCTGTTAGCAGCAGAATCTTGGATATTGGAGAGATCAATAATTTCACTCTCGTTGTCTCCTGCTTCATCTCCTTGGCCACTTGTACTGGCGGCATTTGGACTAACGATGTTTGAATCATCAACATTACTATTATTCGATACTGCAGCGTTAGGACTCCTCCTCCTCGGTCATTTCCTCGGCTTATTATTTGTCATCGCCTTCATAGCCGCCGAAGTCTCTCTCACGTAAGTCAAATCCACATCAATGCCGGATTCTTCAATGAAGTGATTGTTTACTTTCCACGGAGTCTCTTTGCTACAATGATATTTTTGATTGCACAGTAAGCACCTGATAAATTTTCTTCTATTGCCCTCTAACTCTGTGATTTGTCTGTTGCGATCGTTTTCTGCACAGCTGTAGCAAACGTGGTTCATGCAACAAGTCAACTTTGCGGGGACTGTCGTTCCACCATAGTCATTTGTACATATGACGCACAACCTGCTCGTTTTAGTCGTCATCGTCATCTGGTATGTTTGGCTCTTTAAACAGGGAGAACAGGGAGAAGTAGAAATCTACTTCGAAATTAATGGCTCTGGCGCTGCCATCGACTCTTCATATTGGAAGAGGCAGCTCCGCCACCTTTCCCCACAATAAGATTAAATGTCTTATTTTGCAAGTGCACTTCCATACTGATGAAAGCCAGAAGCCTAAGCAAGAAGCAACTCTCCCAAAAAAAATAAGATTGAGTATTAAGCAGGGAGAAGCAGGGAGAGAGGAAGGGTGAATTATATTTTCTCGGTCTCACACTTCCACTTACAGTTACAGCCTCACAGTCTCCTTCGAATGAAAAGTTGTACGCCCTTGGTTGTACGCATGTGCATTAGAAGAAAAAGAAGTTAATAATTTAAACGCCGTCTTTTTTTGAGTCTCGTCGTCATACAAAGCTACTCTACTGCGCTACATGCTCTCCATTTCCATTTTCACACCAAATGCGATGTAAAATCCATTCTTTGATATCACGAATTACCACGTCCTTCACTCCTGGTTCTGCGAGAAGATTGTGGCGTCCTCCTTCATAAATTTTCATCTGGGATTGACAGTGTGGAGCCATCAAGAAGTAATCAAAGTTCTTGTCTCGTTTGCAATTGAGCATCATTTCCAAGCCATCCAGTGAAACTACGTGATCATCCTCACCAATCATCATCAGCATGGGCAAGTTAATTTCACACACCAAGTCCGGCAGTTCTTTGTGGCATCTCAAAGCCTCGACTGCATATCCTACTCTGATCTTTTCCTTGCTACAAAGGGGATCAGAATACCATTTCTTGAGAGCATCGTCATCTTTTACAATCAACTTTGGGTCAAATACTTGCTTCAGAGGAAGCTTCGGGGAGAAGGCATTCAACGCCCAGAGCAGCTTTTCTAGCACTGGATTTACAGCATTATCAGGATGAGGCTTGTAGGCACCGGATAGGCCAAGTAAACCAGAATATTTGTGGGGATGTTCGAGAACAGAGTAAGCTGCGATCAGACCACCAATCGATTTACCGAGAATGAATCGATTTGTGACCTTGGCATACGCCGGTTGCTTGTGTATCTCTTTGTAGTACATGTCAACATCTTCGACAAATGTTTCAATGTCATTCATGTACATGCTGTCGCCATCCGATAGCCCCCATCCACGCATGTCTAAAGCAAACACTGCGATGCCGACCTTGACCAATTCCTCTGCAAGTTCATGGTACACTCCGCTATGATCGACAGTTCCATGACAAATGATTAATGTCGCTTTTGTGTTACTGACTTGATGTGGACAAAGCTCCCAATTTCGACTGAAGAGCCAGAGGGTGTTGTCCGATGAGGGTAAAAACTTAAAAGTTTGGCCTTTTATATCCGATACTACCGATTCGACATTGGGTGGCTGGGATGGATCGAAGCCATACTTGATCGGTTTATGTTTAGTGGAAAACATGCTGTCGATCGTTTTTGTTTTGTTTTTTTATGCGATGCTTTGTAGGGCGTGTCAAAGAGAGTGAGAGTGAGAGAGTTTGATTTTTTAGTAGCGTTCTCATTGCAAAAACTCAAGACTTCATCCCTAAATGTTTCCAACATGCAACATGGCATGATGAAGAAGTTGATGAAGAAGTTAAAATAATTTAAAGAACAAAGCATTTCTACGATAGCATACTCCTTCTTTGATGCTCATCTCCCCCACAAGCCTCACCACCATGCTAAGTAGTATCGGGCTCCATGTTCGATGTATTCCTGGCGAGAAAGAGGATTAGCTAAAATAGATAGATAGAAGTAGTGATAGGTATGTAACATACGGTATGAACGGTCTTCACCACATATGTTGTGGAAGAAGTTTCATTTTTGAAGATAAAGTTATGAAGTCGAGCCGCTCCACCGATGCCATTAGTACGACGATTCCTAACTCATATGTCAAAAAAATCATCTAATTTTCTTGGACCGGGTGGCTTTGCCAAAGCTCGCAGCGAAGGGGCGAGTTTCGTCATGGTAGAAAATCGGCCATACATCCCCTCGTTGATAGTCGATCTTAAAGATGACAGCGTGATTAATGCCGCCAAAGTTATTTTATCTTGTGCCGAGGAGATCGCTGATGGTACTGAGACGTGGAAAAAACCAGTCGGTAAGACTCCCACAGTAAAAGTGACAAAATTATGCGGTGGTCTAACGAATGCACTCTTTCAAGTTGATATAAACAATGAAAGTCAACAATCTGTCACTTCCGTACTCGTCCGTATCTTTGGAGCAGAGGGAATGATCGACCGTGACAAGGAAACTGCCAATTTTGCTCGTCTGTGCAATACCAAAAATGGATCATCAGTTGTACACGCTCAATTAGAATACTTGGGTAGATTTGGCAATGGAAGAGTAGAAACACTAATTCCGAATATGAGGGCAGCTACTATCAGTGATTTGCAGAAGAAAGAGGATCTTGTGTTGGAGGTGACGCGACAAATGGCTAGATTGCATTGTGGATTTGATGTTCCTAACTATATGTTAGATGATGAAGAGGGTGAAAGGAATGAATTTCAACCTGTTTTGTGGGATGTTCTCGCATCTTGGAATGATGAACTGATAACCAAAATTTCACAAGCTTGCTCGAGTGATCTGAGATTAGTCAACATTTTCTTTTCCGCTATTTTTGGGGATACTAATCCTCCTCTACAATTCGAGTCGTCCATTGGTGCAGCTGAAGGTGATGATGAGCCTGCGCTGACAGAAATGATGTCGCATATTGCACAACAATTGACCCGAGAAACCCGATGGATGAAAGATTACATATCTGAGCATCACCCCAATGCTCCGGTAGCATTTTGCCACAATGATATCAACGCTGCCAACATACTCCTAAATGATGAATTGGACTCTGGAGATGACAATAACTACAACAGAGACTCTGTCGCTATGATAGACTATGAATATGGGGCAATCAATTATACAATGTATGACATCGCCAATTTTATCTGCGAGCACTGTGGTGGCAATGATAACGGTATACCAAATTACGGTTTGGTTCCCTCGGTAGATTTGCAACAGAAGCTTGTGCGAGAGTACATTCAAGAAAGGGATAGAGTTCTTAATGCCGCTGTCACAAATAGTAAAGATGTGAACGAGGAGGTTTTAACATTGCTCAGCCAGGTACAAACATTTCAAATGGCGAGTAATCTCTATTGGGGAACTTGGGGAATCCTTCAGGGAACAACTGAGCTGCTAGAAGGGCAGTATGAAATTAAAATCGTTAAATCAAGGCTACACGGTGAAATCGACACGAACTCCTGGGATAATTTACGGTACGGTAGGAATCGGTTGGACAGATACCGAAAGCAAAAACAGTCGCTCCTAGAGAAAAGGGCCAGAAGCAAATGACCTATTTATACACAGCGAGAGACTTTGATACAGCTACGACAAGACTGAATGAAACAATCGACAACTTTCAATCGGCGCACCAATCGATTAACTCGAGCGAGAAATCCTTGATTGTTACTCCTTTTACATCACCAGTGCGGCTAAACCTCAATGTATTTATCCCACCATGAAGTTCCAAATTTAGCGACTTAGTAGTGCCCCACATGCCAATAGTAAATGGTAGAGAAATTTCTATGTGCTCTTCGCTCCCATTCAGTGACAATAAAAGTGTTTGCTTCCAGCTGGGAGTAACTACGCGAGCCGAAAGTGCATAGGTGCCAGCGCGAGGAACATTGACGTTATACTCAAAAGATTGGTGAGGACCTTGGCGATTGTAGTGTAGCTGCTTACCACCGAGGGTGGACCTCATGAACAGTATTTTCCCGTTACCTGAAGGGTTTGTGGCTGGGTCGGGGATCGATGTCAAGCATGCAGGTATTGTTATGTTTCCTCCTTCGTCGACGGATATCTCCTCGTCAGATTGATTTGATTCGTGATCACTAAACAAATCGATAGCTCTTGTCGTTGTGGCCCCTCTTCCTGCCGTTGGCGGTGCTGTTGTCATCTCCGCCAGAGACCTCTGAACGTAAAGAGCGAATGCATTCCAGAACCCCAATTCACCCTTGACGGAAGATAGACCAAAGCATTTCCTCTCTCCCCCAACGACGTCGCCAATCAATCGTGCTCTTAGAACTCTTTTGAATGTTTCGCCAGCACTTCTTGCTCTGGTGTGCTCCAAGAAATCAGTATCCTTCCCATACTTCAACTTTGTATCGCCCTTTCCCCAAGGCGGACCGAGACAAATTACCCATCCAGTGGGTGTCCAATGTGCTAATGCACCATGTCCCGGGCTTGGTCTCGCTATCGTTGGTATACCAAATGCCCGCAGGATAAACCTCCCAAAGAAAGCTCGCCTATAGCGAATAGACATTGTGAATGGATGAGGTGAGTGACACTTAGATAAAGCAGAGTAGACATGAAGAATAGGAAAAAATACTCCCACCTTCCACACACGCCACCATTCATCAAGACATTCTGAAAGAAATATAAGTCTTTTCGATCAAATTTTCCCTCCTCAGTACCATACTTAATCTCTGTCCGCACTGAGTGAACATATCTCCACGTATAATCTTCCATCATGATGAGATCTGGTCGATAGTTACGAAGCATTTCTCTTCCCCATGAGAAAGCTTCGTCAGGTGTGCCGTGCTCTCCATCTACTACAAATCGTAACTCCCAAGTTGTCAACGTATCAAAAGCTGGATCGAGCTCACCAGCAAGATATGCGTTTTCATAGTGAAGATATCGCATTATTGGGTCAATGAATTTCGGTTTATCAAAACAGGTGTCAGGATTTGATTGAGAATACGGTAAAGCATGCTCCAAACTAACGGCCAGGGCAAGTCGAAAGAAAATTGATGGTCCTCCATCCTTCTCACTCGCTTCTTTGGCAGACTCAACCATGGGCGATATTAATCGTATCGAGTTGTAGATTTCTATTGCCGGACCGTATTTTCCACCCCGTGGCCCATCGTTCTGTGACATTAATATCAACAGATGATCATCTGCCAACAAATCAGAAATTAACATCTGATTTTCATCTCCCTGAGAAGCAAACTCTGCAAGTTGTGAGATAGCATTATCATCGAGATAAATTTGATATCGCGCTAAATCGGTGTCCAAATCCGAACAAGTAGTCATATTGTTTTCTTTGATACATTGTTCCAATATCCGATCTGTCTCTTGTTTGCATTTCATATACTCATCTTCCGCCTCAGCTATCCATTTATTTTTTGCATGATCTACCAACCCTTTGCAACGCTCCAAATGTCCGGCTTTTTCTTTGGAACATTGAATAGAAGATATTGCTGCACATTCTTCACGGTGAGCGATGAGGAGAGGATGAGATTTTGATCCTGAGGATGATGAATACTCGTAGCCGAACTCTTCTCTCAACCTATCGAGGATGCTATGGCGGAGTGTGGCTGCATTTAGTGCATATTGGGCGGAAAGGGCATCGCGAAGAGAAGTGCTCTTTGTTGTGTTATTCATCGATAAAAGCGATCTTATTAGGAGTGTTGTCGTCAAACTGCGACAACTCTGTTTTCGGCTTAACACGGAGTTCCTAATTTCCTATGTGATATGATATGATAAAAAAGATGTGCACAACAAAAATTAAAATGACTGGCAGCCTCCCAACGCCTCTGACAAGACACAGCAGACAGTTTATTTGCATATCAGTGAGGTAGGTCTGACGGCGACATCATAGATAATGCGGTGTTATGTTGTGCTTTTTTGGACGGATTGGTGCAAACATAGTTCATAGCTTTCTTGAGAGAAGTGAGTGGCATTTTCTTGTTGTGGAGAAGAAAGTGATGGTAATAATAGAGTACTTACTTTTTGAGTCTGTCCCTTAAGATTTGTTGAATTTTTTTGCCTGCATGTTCTGAGCACCTCTCCGGTCGATTTGAATGGAACCGAGCCAGGGGGAGTTAGCTATGATGTTGTAGTAGAGGTCTTAATACTCGGTTGGGG
>JALLBJ010000570.1:0-17481 GCA_036940105.1 Skeletonema potamos | reverse complement strand
TTGAACTACGCTGACTACTGGACAAAACACCACGCAGCGAAACATCACCAAAACGTTAGAAAAGAATTCCTTACTCCATATATAGTACTCGAAATGTTGAGGCAAGAACAACAATTAAACATGAAGACAGCCAAAGCTGCATAAATACACAAATAATGAAACCACTTGGCGAGGGTGTGATGATCTATCCATCCTGGGATCAGAGTCGCATCGGGAAGATGCGATACCAAGCGGCATTCACGCATTTAGAGTGAGGAATATCTCACAGCCAACCAATATGATTGAGACTCCTGTAGCCAATCAAATAGTAGAGCATCAAGCTCATAATTATTATCAACCTTTAGATTATGAATATCATGAGTAGATATCACCTCTTTAGTAGTTGATAATAATCCAATTTATTATACAATAATAAGAAATTAGCAGTATGTCAGAAGCATATACAGCACAAGCAGCGACGCAAAATGTCATCACGGAAGCCATCAAGGCATTACCATTCGAACGAAACGACAATGGACAATACACACGCAGTGCCGCCAACCAACTCGTTACCCGAGTCAAAACCATCATGAAAGAACAATACACCACCATCAAGAGCACGAAAGCCGGCATGGAGGCCATATTGGACCAGCACACCAACTACAGCCCCAACGGGCACCGGAAATAAGACACAACGAAAAATGAAACGTAGAATTCAGACTAGACAACAACTGAAGCAGCAGAAGCACGATGACGAGGCATTACTTGACTATCACATCACATGGGCAGAAGACGAACGCACCGAAAGGGCTAAGAAACTCAACAATACCACAAAAGGCTGGAAGAAAGTTATGAGACAAACAAACATGGCCAAACCGAGTGTTATACAACGCGGCCGTAATGCAGCGTATCGAGTAGGAACGACATTGAGGCGAGCCTTATCATCGTGTATGCAACCTAACAAGAAAAGAGTCCACTTCGCAAAAGAGCGGAAAATTCTGACCTTTCACAAGACCGAACAACCTATATGGATTACGTACGACTCTGGTGCAGACGGGCATTATCTCACAGAGAAAGATAGGAAGGCCGCAGGGCTACCCATACTTAAACCATCAACGAAGAGAGTAAGCGTCGCCGACGGCGGCGTTAATGAAGGCGTAAACGCGACCAGACTCCCATTCCAGGCACTATCACCGAAAGCAGCGGAAGCGGATACATTCGATAGGTTCCAATCATCGCTTATGAGCGTCGGTAAAACATCTGACGATGGGACCATTTCTGTTTTCACGAAAACGGGGGTGACAGTACACAAGGAAGACAATGTACTTATCACTTGCAAAGGCAAACCTATCCTGATCGGTGTACGGGATAACAATGGCAGATACAGGATCCCCCTGATGCAACAACAGGGACAATGGCAACCACGACGACCATCGAAGAAGGCCAAACACATACTACGCCAGGCAAACAACGTCTATGATCTACCATCCACAGAACAAGCCATCAAATGGATGCACGCGGTATGCGGGTACCCAGTCAAATCAACTTGGTTGAAAGCCATCAAAGCAGGCAACTATGTAGGTTGGCCAATGTTAACAGTACGCAACGTCCAGAAGTATTATCCGGAAACAAATGAAACTCCAAAAGGGCACATGAATCAATCGAGACAGAATCAACGGTCTACCAAAGTTAAACCACTGAAAGAGCACAACAACAACTCATTACAAGGCAAGAAAGCGCAAGATGTGTACACCAAAGTGTATAACGTGAGAGAAACAATCTTCTCTGACCAAACAGGAAAATTTCCAGTCCAATCACGCAGTGGCAACAAATATATAATGGTCATGGTTGAGATAGATAGCAACGCAATCTTAGTAGAACCCATGAAGAGCAGAAAAGATGAAGAGATGATTCGAGCGTACAACGCATTAATGTTGCGATTATCCAGAGCCGGCATTAAACCAAAAAAACACGTGCTCGACAATGAAGTATCCGAGAATATGAAAAATCACATCCGAGACACTTACAAACTGCAAATGGAATTAGTGCCTCCGGGATGCCATAGGCGCAATGCAGCAGAAGTGGCGATACGCAACTTCAAAGCTCATTTCCTCAGCGTCTTAGCAGGGGCGGCAGATGATTTCCCCCTGAGCTTATGGGACAGGTTACTCCCTCAAACAGAAATCACGCTGAATCTTATCAGGCAATCCAATTCCATTCCAACCGTTTCGGCTTATGCACATCTAAGTGGACCATTCGATTACAACAAAATGCCATTGGCGCCGATGGGATGCGACGTACAAATTCACGAAAAGACGGACAAGCGAGGCACTTGGGCATATCATTCCATCGATGGATGGTACATTCGCACATCAGATGAACATTACAGAACGCATGCATGCGTCACCAAAACAACAAAAACTGAGCGGCTGACGGACACAATTCAGTTCAACCACAAGCACATCACTAACCCCACCATCACCCATGCCGACAAACTGATGAAGGCCTTATCGGACAGCATTACCACAATAGGCAGCACAAAGAGCCATGCGAAACAGCAAATGAGGGACCTCACCCAAATGATGAAGGATGCACAAGCTGTAGTGAAACAATATCCGGAGCGAATGAGTGAGCCAATCCAAACAACAATCACAAACATGAGGCAACGAGTTCAGAGGGTGCAAACACCCATGCGAGAACAACCACGGCAGGACGACAATGTAAGGGTCACACGATCTATGACTCGTAACACGACCACTACCACTCCACCCAACACAGACACGCAACCACCTCCGAAGGGTGGCCACATCGCGACAGAGTGGTAAACGGCTCCGCCGGCAGCGGCGAGAACGTAACGAGACAGAGAACAGCGGGAATGGGCCCGCATCACGTACAAGAACACAAACAGCAAGAGCAGAGAAGATGAAGGAACCACCTGCCGCAAATACCCGCGCCAAAGCGGCACAAAGAACATCACAAATTCCCACTGGGCAAGGACGACCAAGCAATGGCACAATGAAGACGAAGACAATGCCACCGTCACACACAGCATCAACACGAACATCACGAATACCGAACTATCAACGACAAACAAGCGCAAGCAGCTCAAAGACTACCACAAGGGGAATCGCAGAAGCAGTAACACAACAAATTAATGGGCATCGCAAGAATCGCAGACTTACTCAGCGAATATCAAGATTGGAGAATGAAGTACACCAAGCCATGGCGGTTATGGACAAAGATACGGGGAAAATGTTGAATTACAGACAACTCCTGCGAAATGTGAAGTACAGGGAAGTATGGTCACGATCATCGGCTAACGAATTCGGCAGGCTCGCAAATGGAGTTGGCGGCAGAATAAAAAATCCTACCAATACCATCCAATTCATACATGAACATGACGTGCCAACAGATAGAAAGAAAGATGTCACGTACGGGTCCTTTGTGTGTTCTGTTCGCCCGGAAAAGGAAGAGCAGGAACGCACTCGTTTCACAGTCGGCGGAGATCGAATAAATTACCCCGGAGAAGTGGCAACACCAACAGCAGACATGCTGGTAGCTAAAATGCTACTGAACAGCGTCGTGTCGACGAAAGGAGCACGGTTCATGACTATGGACATATCAAACTTCTACTTGATGACACCTCTCAAGCGTCCAGAGTACATCCGCATCAAGATAAGCGACATACCAGATGAAATCATCAAAGAATACAACTTACACAACAAAGTCACCAAGAACGGCAGCATTTACATCCAAGCGAACCGCGGAATGTACGGTTTACCACAATCAGGTCTATTAGCCCAGGAACTATTAGAAAAACGTCTCAACAAACACGGGTATCATCAAAGCAAATTGGTACCAGGCTTATGGAGGCACAACATCAGGCCCATACAATTCACCCTAGTGGTGGACGACTTCGGAGTCAAATATGTCGGCAAAGAACACGCACTCCACTTGAAGGCCGCGCTGGAAGAAAACTACACAATAACAGAAGATTGGACCGGTGGAAGATACATCGGCATCACACTTGATTGGGATTACGAAAAGCGACAGGTGCATTTGTCCATGCCAAACTACATCAGCAAGGCACTCAAACAATTCCAACACATTTGGAACGGCAAACCGCAACATGCTCCCTATCCAAGCGCACCTATCAACTATGGCGCTAAGAAACAATATGCTACACAAGAATCATCAGCACCGCCGTTGCAACCCAAAGACAAGAAATTCATCCAACAAGTATGCGGCAAGTTTCTCTTCCTCGGCAGAGCAGTCGACAGCACTCTCCTTTGTCCCATCAGTGCGATTGCATCACAATCGGCAAATCCAACGGAAGACACAATGAAACAAACACACCAACTATTAAATTATCTGGCAACACAAGAGGAGGCCATCATCACATATCACGCCAGCGAAATGGTACTCGCGGTCCATAGTGATGCTAGCTACCTTTGCGAACCAAAAGCACGCAGCAGAGCCGGGGGGCACTTCTTCCTATCCAACAACAGCAATATCCCACCGAACAATGGAGCTATCCTCAACATTGCTCATATCATCAAACACGTCATGACATCGGCCACAGAAGCAGAACTTGCAGCGTTATATATCATGGCACGAGAATCGGTATACATCAGAATTATCTTAGAAGAGATGGGACACAAACAACCTCCAACACCAATGCAAACAGACAACTCAATGGCAGATGGAGTAATCAACGGAAAAATACAACCAAAACGTACAAAAGCAATGGACATGAGATTCCATTGGCTTCGAGATAGAGAATGTCAACAACAATTCAGAATATATTGGAGACCTGGAAAGTTGAACTACGCTGACTACTGGACAAAACACCACGCAGCGAAACATCACCAAAACGATCTAATCCTTGCTGTCACTGAATCATTTCTAACAGTGGCCTCTTTGATACGAAGTGGATTGCCTGTGACGACGAACGGATACCCTGAAAGAATAATCTTACGAAGAGCAAAAGTTTCATCATCATCGGAGACTACAGCCTTCGCTACAGCATTTGACTCTTTTGCAAGTGCAAGCATTTGCAAAATCTCTTCAAACACCTCCCTTCCCACTCGTGTTGCATTTTCAAGCTCGAGCACCTCGAGGCGACGGCAAATGCTAACCAGAGCAAGGATACCCTTGCCACTCAACCCATCAAGCTCTTCCTTGTAGTAAAAAGAATTTGAAATCTTGTACGCAAAGTATTGAAGATTTGGGCACGATTTTGCGATCTTGCCAAGAGCAGAATCTGATAGATAGTTCCCGGTAATAGTGTCACCGCGAACCCGAAGATCAAGGAGCCTTGCTGAAGGTTTGGAGTAGGAATGAACAACACTGTCAAAGTGAGCGAGAGTAAGGATAAACGAACAGCGACGATATCATATAATTGGCACAATCTTACATTCCATAATTTTTGCCACTGAAACTATGTCCATTGAAGTTATGCTCCACATGTGTGTATGGATTGCATTGAGATTCGAAAAGGTCTCAGCTACTTCGATGAGATCGGCACCCTTCATCTTCGGGCCGGTTATATCTGTGGCAAACCCTACAGAGAATGACTCCAGACAGGGACAAAGCTTTGATAGTTGCTTGATGCTCTTTGCGGAGAGCTTGAGAGCATTGCGTGGCATCATTAGATGCTTCAGACTCGCAAACTGCGGACGTCTGAGAAGATTCTGAAGAGCCGTCATATTTAGCTTCTTGTTCGCATTTGTGAGGCCACAACTATTGTCGAGACTGTCCCAAAGCAGTGGATTACGGCTAGCTGAGAGCCAAGCCTTGTTGGTAAGTGAGGCACATTTCACGATTTGTCTGCCAGTGAGAAACTTCATGATGTTCAAAAAAGATTCCTCAGGCAAATGAATTGTAGACCACGCTTCTTCTTCCGATACTCTCTCCTCGCCTTGTTTGCCTTCATCATGTGCAGGGAAGCGAAAGGCAATTGGTTTGCGAGTACCTTGGGATTCACTCTCTCGTGCAAGTTTATTTGACCGATTTTCCAACTCCGATATAACCAGAGAAAATGCCTTGGTCAATTTCTGCGCCATCGCGTGCTGACGAGACGCATTGTCGGGAAGCAAAGTCAGAAGAGCAGCGGCTATCGCTGTTGGCCCGGTCTTGGACTTCGAAAGATCCAAAGAGGCAAGCGCCGACGTCTCGTCGGCATCGATATCTGCATCCGCTGCCTTTCTCTTCGCCCTCCGCTTTGCTGGTGGTGTATTATTCGACATGAGTCTTTTCCTTCCTTGAGGTATAGTAGTGTATCCTGTTCTATTGATGGGATGGTCTGTATGGTAATGGAAATAGAAGCGATGAGCAAAATGAGAATATGAAATCAGAAATCAAAATCAAAAACCAATGCTTGCATCAAGGGGCCACCCGACAAACCTCACGACAAATTCGAAATACTGGTAGTACCTATGTTAAATTCTTTGGATATCAAATACAAAATAAATACCCCTTTAATTTGTCTTTAACTTGGGTTTACACTTTTCGGCGCTCTCCATCCCACCCTCACCAGCACCAGTCACCAGTCACCACACAAAACATAAGATCCTTTGTCTCCAAGCCACTTGCGGCCTGCGGTGCAATTCACTAATCTATTTCATAGGAGCAATAGGATGCCTTTCTGGTCGCGCGGTAGTTCCGAAGAAAAGTCTCAAGAGAGCAATTTTGCCAGCGATGATGTCTCAGGTTTCCCTTCTTCCGACAACAACTTTGCCTCTTCATCAGATGATGCCATGATGTCCCAAGCCACAGGACTCGGTGATATGCAGCAATTCACATTGGCGTTAAGACAACAAATGATGGTGCAGACTGTGATTAATACATTGGCTGATAAGGCATTTGAGAAGTGTATTACTGGAAAGCCAGGAGATAGCCTCAGCGGCAAAGAGGTTGCTTGCGTGAATGCTACTGTGTGTAAATGGTTGGATACAAATGAATTTATGAACGGAAGGATGGAGAGGAAGATGGGTGGTGGTGGAATGTAAAATTTCTGCGTAAATTTCTCTCGTAGGTTCCCACGGCGTAAATAACAGAACATAATAAGTGACTTTACGAGGAGGGGACAACGGAAATTACACAACGTAATATGGGACGGAATCGAAATTAAACCAAAATTTTACAATTAATAAGTGTAATATTTACAGAATGAAAGTTGGAAGCACCGCCACCAGCTACTTACTGAGGCAATCGGTACTCTCCACGCAAAGTCCTTGCCCTCAGCTCAGGATCTAACTTCCATGCATTACTTTCCACTCCGTTGATTTCGTAAACTCTGTGCTCCATCCATCTAAAGAAACCACTATTATCCAATGCCTCGTTGCAAATACCTGATACAATGCAATAATTGCCATCATAAGGGGCCATGTGATGTTGAGCATGAGGGACGCGGCCGATAGTTATTCCTAGATCTTGAAGAGTGTTCACGATCGCGGGCGTCTCCTTCTTCGTCATGTGGCTCCACTTATGCAACTCTTGGCTCATGATTTCAGTGGCACAAAAGAAAGCGAAGAATAGAGATACTGCAATAATCAACAAAGACAGAGTGAGATTAACTTTTGCATATGATGTCAAACGAAACGGGTTTGAAAAAACAATGTCAAGATTCACGTACCCATGGAATTGTCAGGACCAGCCAAGTAGTTGATAGCCGCAACAGTAGGAAGACCAAACGGTATGCAAAGCTTCCAAACATTGTTACAGAATCCACGGTATGTAATCGTCCACGGTGCTGAGTGATGCCCCTGGAAGGCTGCAATAATATTTCCCATAACCGGTGTGCGTCCATTGCCATAATTATCGACAGACCAATGAAAGACACCACTGCCAAAGTCTGCTGCGACCCAACTGGAAACAATGACAGCAAGAGATGCCAATGCAGTTACTGGCACATTCCCATCGGTTTGTGTGTACAGCTCGTGGATAGCATTAGCGGCAATCAATGCCTGTCCTGCAAAAGTACCAGAGACGATTGCCACTTGCTGTGGTGTAGTTTCTAGCGAGTCTCCCTCGACAACAAGATTTGCATCTTTCCCCTTGGGACGTTCCAATCCAGATCCTTCAAGGCCAAACACAAATCCGTCATCTCGATAGGACTTTTGGCTATCTTTCACTGTTTGCGAAATGTATTTCTCCTGCAATTGCTCCTCAGTTATTTGCTGATTGATCATTGTGTCTGTTTCATCAACCAACGTAGAGCGCATCGTAGAGAAAAACCCGCCTGATGGTGTGATTAGCTGATGTGCTCTTGGTGCAGAGAAAGCGGCCGATTCATGACAAGACAGAATTGTTGCCAATGAGGCAATGACCACCGAAGAAACTCTCATGTTGTAGAAGGAGTATACAATAAGAGTGCTTGCTTGAAAGAGTCTTACTTGCGTAGCGGCGCTGGAAAATTGTGTCGTCCAGAGAACACTGTACGGTAAGGGTGAGTGTTATTCTGTGGAGCTGTTGTTGTGGCTTGTTGTGGGTTGTGGGCACACGTGTTTAGTTGAAGAACAAAACATGCTGCTTTGCCCCTTATATTGTCACTGACTCATCATAATTATTTTTCGAAGGGAAGTCGTTGTGTCATCATAACTGACATTATAACAGCACAGTAATGTGCTCAAAAGACATCAATAATGCCATTTTTCATTTTCATATGCGCAGCTGCGGCAGCTGGGAGCCTGATGGGCCTATTATTTTCAGCTGCATTCCATCGGTACAATATGCGGTTATGGCGGTTGGTTATTATTTATTATATATGGTTGATATTGGTTGTTGCAGGTGTGAAGTGTGAAGGGAGGCAAGAGGCGGCGATAGGATCAAACGATTGAGTGACATTCAATCAGGATGATTGCACACATTCATTATTTTCAACTGCTTCTGATCGTGCTTATTTTCATACGCTACAACGCTAATGTATATGCAAGGGAGGAGGGCGTCGGCTACAGAAGTACTTGCGCCGCACAAGTTGATTGTGGCTATGGAATATGGAATGACAATACCTGTGAATGCAATTGCATACCTCCTTACTGCTTCGATGAATTGTATCAATCATGTGTTGCGGTAAGATTTTCTACTAGTTTGTATTTTGCTTCTGTCTTACAGCGTGCTTCTAAATTCTAAACTGTCTACATATACACGACAAATATTATAATAGCAAGGATCATGTCCTAATGCGTTTGAAGGCTGCACTCCATTTGTAAATTGCCCGTATTATTTCAACCCAGCTGGCCGATGTGATAGTGGTAGCACCATATATCCAGGCGTATTCGCAATATTTTGGGATGCTGATTCATGCTGCAATGCTAATTTCCCATCTGATGTGTCAACATGTTTAGACGCCGCAGCAACTTCACAAATTATGACTTCTGAACCAACTCCTGAACCAACTCCTGCGCCATCACCAGCGGCACCAGTAGCTGATTCACCAGTAGCTATTTCACCAGTAGCTACTTTGGAAATATCAATACCTCTAATACCGATGAGTTTAATCAATTTACCTGCACAATTAGAACTTGATGAAGATCAAATACGACGCGTAGAAGACATTATTATGAACTCGACAACCAATGAAATTTCAAGCGAGCTAGATGTGCTTTTACTATCAATGAAAGTTTCACAAAGTACGAATGAAGAGGACTGGGATAAAACATTGTCATTAGAGATACGTCCCGTCGTCATTGTCACGTCAGACATGACATATTCTGTTCAGGATATGCGTGCTTCGATCTTGAAAATAATGAACAATCAAAATGGCAACATCGCTTCTCAACTGATAGAGCTCTTGGGACAGGGCTCTTCTAGCGACAGTGTTGCCCTCTACTTTGGAGATAAGCCTGTGTCGACCCCATCAATACATACTAGGGATGATGGCAAGGATAACATCAAACTCACTGTTGTTTTAGCAAGTGTATTTACAATCCTATTTGTCGTGGCGTGTTGTGGTCATATGATTTGGAGAAGAGGACACCAAAAGAACGAGGTACCGACAAAGCGGATTGTCGCTGCAGAGGATGATAAATCAATAGGAAGTTCGATTCGGAAGCACCAAAGCAGAGCACACGAGACGGACGATGGTTATGATGGAGGTAACTCGTCGTATATGAATTCATTTGATGAATCAAATTTTTCCTTTCCGACAACCGATGATTCTTCAAAAGAAGGAGGTAATAGCGTCTTGGGATTGCTGTATTATGATGGCCCTAACTCATCACAAAGCGACGAAGATGATTTACACCAGTCAAGAGCAGCTTCTCGTGCATCCCGAAGAAGCCGTCGATCAAATAGATCGGGAAAATCCACACAATCGTCAACAAGATCGCACAAACCCAGAGCAAGTGCAACAAATAAATCTAGCAGAAGCAATCGACAAAATCGACAAAAGCCACTGGAAAAGTTAGACGAGGATAACGAGGTTCGTAATAGCAAAAAAGAAGATCCAGAAGGCTTTGATGGAAGCACGATTTCGTTTAGTATTGCAGGCGATTCATTTTATGATACATATCCGCCAATGCGTCAGGCAGGCGGTGTTGAATCGGTAGCTTCAGATGCTGATGCGCCCAACATGGTCACGACGCATTCAAAGAAACGGACACCCGCAGGATCGAGAGCGATATATCCACCTGATGATGATTTTTACAACAAACAAAATCGAAGCAGATTGAGAGGAGAAATGTCGATGTCGGCGAAAACCGATGCATTTTCTGTCAGCGTCAACTCTACAGGAGAACACACATCAGATTTGCGCAATCAACCAGATGTGAAGTTCTGAGACACAAGTTAATAAATAATGTTGCGAGCGAAGTAGATGGTTAAATTGGAATAGAAGCAGTATTGTAAGTAGTATCTTCTCTTTCTTCATCTATCTTCACTTCCCTTGCTTTGAAAAGGCCCTACAGGCTATTAATGTTTTGCACCCTCTCGGGGCAGTCTCGGGGCTGATACAATGCTATCAACCTTTATCAACCTTAATGCTGAAAAATAACATTGCGACCTGATTGCGACCAACCATGACGGCCGGCCAGTGACCCAGCGTATAATGGTCACTGCATGCCTCGTATCACCTCATCTATTTGACTGTTCTTCTCTTGTGCTACAAAAATAATGGAGTCTCTTAGTTGCTCCGCTATTGATGACATCATACAGCCTCGTAGGCCATGTCACGAGCACGCGGATTGCACTACGAAGAATCGTCATCTTCCTCGTCCTCCTCCATCGATAAATAATTATGATAGACGACGGATGATGATGCGTCAGCGTGGTATAATAAAGAGAGCAGCTCTTCTAGTGGTGATGTACATTCTGCTGTGCTGTCACGCCTCAAGTGATCAGTTACGACGACTTCAGGGTGATAAACCTTGGCTTCCGGATCAAGCAGGACTTCGTTGCACAAACGACCAAAAGAGGGAGCCTTGGATGCCGATAAGTAAAACAATCAAAGATTGCTGCTCTCGTCACTTTAACTGGGATCAATCAACATGCGGACAGAATTCAGCTGAGTGGTTAGCTGAATCATTAAATCCGTTTCAATCTTCGGCGTCGACGCAAAAATATTATCTAGACTCTGATGGAACGTGCAAACTGGATTCGCCTGAAAAACCTGTGTGGATCAATAATGTGATTTTAGGTTTCGAAAAGTGTTGTGAAGAATACTCATGGGATTATGAGAAGTGTATGAAGAACAGGCCGGTGATTGAATCAGACATAAAAATCACTCCGATCGGGCCTACGACGCTTCGCCCAACAACATCTCCCACCCAAAATCCGTACACCGGTTTCTATGCCGACACTTTTAACAGGAAGTGTCTACCGAATTCAGCCAAGAAACCTGATTGGAACACTGATGTGGCATCGACTCACTTAGAGTGCTGCAAAAAATATCTTGACTGGGCTTTTAAAGAGTGTGTGGCAGGCATACCTCCAACGTTACGGCCAACAGCAATTCCCACTGGGCCTACGACGCATGGCCCAACAACATCTCCCACCGAAAATCCGTACACCGGTTTCTATGCCGACACTGTTAGCAGGAAGTGTCTACCGAATTCAGCCAAGAAACCTGATTGGAACACTAATGTGGCATCGACTCATTTAGAGTGCTGCAAAAAATATCTTGACTGGGCTTTTGCTGAGTGTGTGGCAGGCATACCTCCAACGTTACGGCCAACAGCTATTCCTACATCGAAACCGACAGCTCAACCGACGATTGCGCCTGTGACGCCTCAGGTTAGTTTGTTTATCTGAAATTGTTTATTGATCTTTTTCCGTCAACCATGCTCACTCAACTTCTTTCATGATTTAGCCAACAATATCTTCCATGCCAACACCCAAGCCAACGGCGTCACCGACTACTCTGTATCGTAAACCAACTAGTGCGCCCACTAATCCACCACCAACTGGTAAACCTACAACTGCAGCGCCAACCAATTCGCCAACAACGTCGGAACCAACTCGAAGCCCATTAACTATACTGTATTATGCAGATACCACTCTGTCACATTGCTTGGAAGATTCGCCGAAGAGGCCGCAGTGGAACACCGATTTAACATCAGATTATACCGAATGTTGTGACAAATTCTTGCCTTGGGCGTATAGTGCATGCATGAAAAAGAAGCCGATGGATGCAACACCAACCACAACAACTTCAAGCACGACATTAACTTCCAGTACTGCTGCAGCGGAAGTCACTCGAAAGCCAACTAGCAAGCCAACTAGTAGACCTACTGCTACAAGGTATTATGCTGATACAACCCAGTCAAAATGTATCGAAGATTCGAAATCAAGACCAAGTTGGATTGAAGAATCAGCTCTTGAGTCAGATTACACCGAGTGTTGTAAGGTAAGTACTACACCTGCATACTTGTTTTGCTCTTTCACGAAGAGTTCAACTCATCACATTTTTTCTTCAGATTTATTTTCCTTGGGTATTCGATGCATGTATGAAACACGCACCTAAAGAACCCGAACAACCAAATACGGAGGACGAAATGGTTACAATGGATGCTACCGTCCCAGTAATAGGTAATTGCCCCAGCCTTGAACGACTGAGATGCAAACTTAGCGACTATTGCGTCTGGCGAAGAGCGCCGCTCAGGCGATGCGAAGACAAAGCTTCCAGCACCACGACAACCACTGTTGCCACAACAACTCCATCCTTGTACAAGTACTACGTGAATACGATCAACGGAAAATGTCAAATTCATACTGCAGGCACACCAGCGTGGGAATCCATTCACAAGAGTTTTCAGGAATGTTGTGATGCGTCATGGTTTGATAATTGCATAGAGTTCCCTCCCATGGCTCCAATGAGCGAATCCGGTTCTAGCAAGGATGAAAACACAGTGATTGAAGTTGTCGCGCGTGGATCACTCAATCTGTACTTTCTAACAAGCCTCCCGTCGCCAAGTACACCGCAGTGGACGAGGCTTATCAATGCGCTGAGAGATACCCTCAAAGAGATATTTCAACGAAGTAAGCAATTCCACCCAGAAATGGAATTGAGATTGTCGAGCCTTGGCTACACAAGTTTGCTTCAGAGATTCCTCTCGTCCGACCAAGAAATTGTAGAATACGGTAGACAGCACCGTGAACTACAGCTACAGGATTTAACAAAGCTTGAATTTGAATTGAGACTTCCAATTCTATGCGATCCCTCTTGTCAGTCCAATTCGTGGAATTTAGGTATGGATACATTTGAGGAGATGGAGAAGTACTTCCGTCAAGAAATTAATTCAGGCTTTTTTGCCACTGTCTTGTTCGAAAATGGTGAAAAGTTGGGTATTTTTAGTGCTAAAACCGATACCCCTGTCGCAGGAGATGCAAAGTTGACCTATCAGTATGCCTCTCCGAGTAAAAAGACGTGGAAGCCAAGCCCAGGACCAACCTCGCTCACATTGGACGAAACCGCTACTACTACTACTACTACTACTACTACAGAGGAGGAATTGGAGTTGGATTTTTACCCGGATTACGTAAACAACGTGTGCATTTCGGATGGCAAAGCGCCTCAATATGAAGATAACTTTTTCAAAACTCTCGAAGATTGTTGTCAGTTTGCTTGGATTGATTATGATACATGCAAAACTAACAGCGTGACGACGTCTCCCACGCCTAACCCGACTCGAAATCCGACACCAAATCCAACTTCACATCCATCACCACAGCCAACCAGTAATAGTCAACAGCAACAAAATTCAGAGGCAGCCTGCTCTTTGATCAAATATAGCAGAAGATGCATCCGTTCCTCATTAGGGTGCGAGTGGAAAATGACAGCTTCAGGAAGTCAGTGTGTCTCTGCCTCTGGTGTCAATGACGCAGCTATTCCACCGACTAAATTGCCAACACCATTACCAACACCATTACCAACGACTTTGCCAACACCATCACCAACACCATCGCCAACACAGAGGCCCTCGTCGGAGCCAACATCCAAGCCACAATCTTCCAAACCAACTTCGACAGTGTACTATCCCGACCTTACTGCTGGTGTATGTAAATTTGATGGTAACCATGCGACAACTCCGTATCAGTTTGCGACAGCACAAGAGTGTTGTGATAACGCCTTGTTTGATTATTATTTTTGCATGAAAAGAACGAATCCGTATGCTGACCTTGAAACCGAAGCTCCTACACCGAAACCAACTGATAAGCCAAGCCATGCGCCTACCGCGAGTCCAAATTCGTCTGGTTGCGTGTGGCATCCTAATCCCCGTGCTTTCGGGACCTGCAGGTACTCAAATGACTACCCTTCAAGCTGGGAGAGTTCAAGTATGAAAGAACATTATTTGCACGATTCTCATGAAGCTTGTTGCGATGTAGTATTCCATATAAAAAACTCTGGCTGCACAAAGGAAGAAGCATGTGACACCGAAGAGTCCGACCTTAACCCAACGACAGAGCCTTCGTCCAAGCCATCTACGTCCAAGCCATCTACGTCCAAGCCGTCTACGTCCCAGCCATCTACGTCCAAGCCGTCTACGTCCCAGCCATCTACGTCCAAGCCAACTATTAAACCAACGTCAGCAAAGCCGACACCGAGACCTACCGTTCCATACACCATCCCCCCCGTAGTCAAAACTACCATCGACACAACTACTTTGACAACTGAAATCTATGACGGATTTGAACAAGGGTTAACATCGTGGCCTTGGGTCACGACTCCAAATCTTCCTTGGTCTACTTTTTCATCCGACAAATATCAGGGAAGCTTTTCTGCACGGAGCCATCCAGTGAAACAGGGCGAACAGTCTGATCTTCACATCGCAATCAAATCCACTGATGGAGGCGTGGTGAGCTTTTGGATTAAGGTTGATGTCCAGATGCCCTTTAGTGGTTGTTACATAAACGTTGACGGGCTCAGCAAGAAGGGATATACAAACCCGTCTAGTGTCTGGCGGGAAGAGGCATTACCTATTCCAGCAGGGCAGCATGTTGTAATGTTTCGTGCGTGGTCGCCTAATTTTACTCTACCACCCACTGGAGGAGATGCCGTGTCGCATACAATTCTGATAGACAATGTAAGCTTTATGCCTATAATATCTGAAGGGTTCGAGGAGGGAAAGCTGCAGTGGGGTGCTGCGATGACTTTCACAGGAGACAGCGTGTGGGAAATGGACTCAAGTTATGCCCACGGAGGATCAATCTCGTTGCGTAGTCCTGTCCTTGGCGCTGGTCAATCCAGCACCTTGAATCTGGAAGTAAGCGTGCCAAGTAAAGGATCTATCCTTACCTTTTGGCACCACACAAGTGTGTGGCTGCCTGTTGACTTGTTCTCATTCAAAATTAATGGAAACATTGCGTTGCGCATCACCCAACCACTGCTTGGATGGCAACAATTCACCGTCTCACTTCCTCCTGGTAAGAAGGTAATACTGGAGTGGTCTTATGAACGACAATCAAATGATAAGTTTTCAGACCACCCTGGTAAGAAACAAGTCTGGATTGATGATATTAAGATTATTCCTAGCTACTAATAAGAATGGATACATACACTTAGTTTTATAACGCAACATAGTTCTTAAAATAGGTATGAGCTTTATAGCACCCGTAGCTTTACGAAGCGATCACGTCCGCAAAAATCCTTGTAGGTTGATACACATTCAACTCCTAATCGCGCTGACTCCGAAGATCCAGGTGCTAACCAATCTGATATAATAGAGGGGTGTGAGTCATCGACTTCCAACCAGCAGTTTCCAGTTGTCCATTCAGGTAAGCGTTGGACTATGTGTCTAATGATGTCTAATCCATCTTCTCCGCCAAATAGTGCTTTGTCACTTTCATAACAAATGACATCGTTTGACAAGCTGTCCATATCTTTTGATGGGATGTAAGGAGGGTTCGAGACTACAACATCAAAGTCCATCTTGTACTTTTGGCCCTCTTGTGTATTTGTAAAATTTTCTGCGGAGCATAAAATTGCTTTGTACATTGCACCCAGTTTGTGTTCTTCCTCGCCGATATAGTTTGTTAAGAACTTTTTGGCGTTGTCGTTAGACAATTCCACTGCTTCAAGCAGAATGTCAAGTGCTACAACTTGTACCTTATTATGGTATCTATTGGCAATAGCCAAGCCAATTGCTCCAGTACCACATCCCACATCGAGTATTCGGATTCGTTCGTTGGTGCTACCTTTATTTCGAATTAATTGTGAGACTTCGTCCAAAACAAATTCAACCAGCTCTTCTGTCTCTGGTCTTGGGCAAAGCATGGGCTTTTTGATTTTCAAACCAACGAGATTATGAAAGTCCCACCGACCAACAAGGTATTGTATTGGCTCTAAATGTATTCTTCTCTCAAGTAAAGATTGGAAAGTGTTGCACTGTTCTTCAGACATTTGTTGATTTGCTAGCATAGAGCTCGAAATAGACGGCAGCCGAAGTATATCCCGTAACTCACGATGACCATTTTCCCAACTTAGATCTAATGAATGTGACAACAAGTGAAGTGCACTTTCTTCTGGTTCTGGAACAGATTTCCTCTCAAGAGCTTGCACAGCAGCGTTCAAGGCAGTTTGTATTTTGGTTCCAGGAGTAACTTGAACTACCACCGTTGCATCCGATATGTCGTTACTAATACTGTTTGCTAACGAATGAGAAGAAGAGTATATGTACAGAGGAATACGTCCTTTTCGTTTATTCCGTCGAGTCCGGATGGGGATAGATCGTCGGCCACTCGTTATTTGTGATGTCATGTTCGACGAAAAAGCGCAACATCTTGTTGCCGCTTGAACTCTCGCCAGGAGCGCAGACGACGACACAAGTAAAATCATTATAATTTTTATCATCAAATACACCGAGTAGTCTGTCATATTTAGCGTGAGGACTGCGGCTACAATGTTGTTGTAGTCAACCTTCTATTAAAGTAGACTTGTGTAATGTGTAAGCAATTTATGGCGCCATAAACAAAAAATTGGCGAGATAGAAAGGCCTGGGGCCTATGGTGCTCGTGGCTGGCTTCGCTTGCACCACCTTAGTCGGACCGTGACTCGGTCCTTTCAAC
>JALLBJ010000569.1:0-17500 GCA_036940105.1 Skeletonema potamos | reverse complement strand
ACCACCAATTGAAGCCTCTTCAAGATGGTGAATTTTCTTCTTCTCATCCTTCAATACCTTGACCCAACCCATAGCAAATTGCTAATTGATAATGCGCCTCGATATCACCCAATTTGGCAGCCTTCGTGAAATACTCAAAGGCACTGCTATAATCCCCTTCGATGCAGTATTTTCCTCCTTGATGGTGCATCGCAACTGGATCGTTCGCCTCTATTCTTTTCATTAAATTTCCCTCAATATCTCCCTCCGCTGCTGCCGGTTTTCGACAGAATGGACATTTTCCTTCTAACTTCGCTTGCATCTCGCGTATCATATTGGCATGAACACAGCCACTGCAGACAACTTTGCTGCAGCATGACATCATGATAGATTTGCTTAGGTCGATCGGAAGTGGTATCATGCAGATGGGGCAGTCACCAAGATATGACTGCTTTCCGGCTGTTTGAATAACAACTCGTCATGCAATTCAGCCGCCCGCTTCTTACATCATGCTCTTTTATGTTGCGGCCTATGATCCCCCTGACATTTAACGCTGCAATATATCGAAACGCTAGCAAAATTCCAGCGCGGCGCCCTCATCACCATTCAACTCATCGACAATAGTACTAGATATATCCCTCACTTCTCCGAGCTTTAATACGTACAACTCAAAGAACACTCGCACCGCGCCTCCCTATTCTCCGAGGCTTGGATATACGTCATCCAATAAGGTAACACCAAAGGAGGAGGAGATGCGGAAGAGATCAATGGACGGCATGGCTTCCATCAAAAGCAAACAGTCCCCTTCGCCCTCAAGGCTTGAAATAGGAGGCGAAGATGATGCCGAACCGTGGAGCGATATGCAGGTGAGGCATTCGCAAGAGGTGGGGGGTACATCGTTGATCGAGCGTGGTTTGAATTTTGCGAGGAGTACGAGGCACAGCTTTGTCATCGCAGCTGTTGTAATTTTTTTGCTATTCGTCGCACTTTTGACATCATCTCCGAAAACAACTGATTCCCTCGCTACTGTCGTCCCTATCCGTGGCGACGCATATTTGACAACCAATGAATTTGCTGGTATTCGCGTTGCAAAGCCAAACGAATCAGTGCTGGTCACAGGGGGATTAGGTTTCATAGGCAGTCATGTAGTTGACCTATTGTTACATCGTGGATTCAGCGTGACGATATTAGATGACGAAAGCAATGGTCATAATCATAATCGATTTGCAAAAGAGTTGGTACCCCATGATATCACTGTGGTGGGTGATCTTCCCGAATTTGGTAATGGAAGTTCATTTACTCATGTTATACATTTAGCAGCAGCGATATCCGTCGCAGAAAGTATGAACGACCCTGACAAATATGAACGAATCAACTACGGGGGTTCTGAACAGGTGTTTAACTGGATTCGAGATTACAACCATCACGTTTCTCAAAGTGATGACAATTCTGCTACCTTTATTCACAAAGTGACCGCTGCTTCATCAGCAGCAGTCTATGGTGACCCAGACCCAGCGTTGCTACCTTTAAGGGAATCAGCTCCCTATGGAGGAAAGTCCCCGTACGCTGATACCAAATATCGAATGGAAGGCTTAATGAGAGAGTTCGTTGCAAAACAAAATGAATCTCGAGGACCAAAAGCGAGTGCCGTAGCTTTGCGTTTCTTTAATGTCTTTGGACCGCGTCAGGATCCTAAAAACCCCTACAGTGGTGTCATTAGCTTGTTTCTCGAAGCTGCACTACATGACAAAGATATCACTGTGCTTGGTGATGGCGAAATGACACGCGATTTTGTTTACGTCAAAGACGTAGCTCGGGCGATCGTCATGTCATTGTTACAAGAGACAGCCGATGATAAAGCGACATTTGATAATTTCAATGTCTGTACTGGCAAATCTATCACAATTAATACTTTGGCTGAACAAGTGAGACGGGTAATGAATTCTTCATCGCAAATAAAACACCTTGATCCAAGAGATGGAGATATCCGAGATTCTCAATGCAACCCGGAGAAGGCAGCGAAAGGAATGGAATTCACTTCGGCAATGCCCCAAGAAGAAGGTTTAGAAAAGACAGCCATGTGGTTTAGGGACAATCAAAAGCTGAAGAGAGCGGAAACTTAAGACCAACTCGTTGCATATTAATCGCGAAATCGCGTTAATTATTAAGTAATGAATGTACGAATAACAAAAAGTAAAATCAATTACAAACAACCAGGCCTCGTCAGCATGCTCCAAACCAAGGTCGAAATTTACGCTTCGACTTTCTCATTTTCTTGCTCTTTTTCTTTTTTCCACTTTCGTCTCCGGTCAAATCTGGATCGCTATTACCCACCCGATGAGTTTCAATGCTAGTGTCATCACTTGTTGTTTTTAGACTTCCTCGTGGTTCTTTTGCGTATAGATCAGTCTTGCCATTATTGTCGTCAGGGATCTGTTCTTCACACTCTTCATCGATGTAATCTTGATCTTGGGAGTAGAAGAGTTCTTTGTGAAGCGGGACACCTTGACGAGCCAGCTGCATTTTGACCATTTTTTTACGTTGAATGAGATTTTTGAGTTCAATTTCCATTTTACTCTTCTTGTTGTAATCCAGAACCAATTCCTGCAATTGCTGTTCTATATCAGCCAGCTCCATGACTTCGTGCAGATCGTTGATTGTTTCCGCCCCGGTCCAAAGTCCGGGTGAGCTCTCTTCAACACCACGCGAGACTCGTCTTAAGTTATTAAAGTTTCTGTCTGGGTCAAACTCTCTGAAGAGTAATTCGAGGTGAATCATAGGCACGCTGGCAACGACAGGATCGCCTTCCGAGAGATCAATACTCGGAGAGCTGTGTATTGACAAATTCGAAAAACTTCGTACATCACTATAGGAGCCTGCGCTGCTACTTCCAGCATACGTGCTACCAACGGAGGCATCGTCCCAGAGGGACTGTAAATCATCTTTTCGCACAACCTTCTGGAGTAAAACAAATTCTTCTATTGTATCTGAGTTCCCAGTGCTGTGCAAGAGACCAGGTTCTGATGCTTTCCATGAATCAGGAATGATAAATGATGGCGGAAAGCCAAGAAGGGCAGCCAACCCATGAAACCTGCCTCTTGCCAAAGCTTTCATTACAGCTATATTGATGAATGGCAGGAGGGCGTTCTTGAAGAGACTTTTGTCGAAGTTAATACGAAGAGGATATGGCGAATGTCTTCCGTCCTCATAACTTGGCATCATTGTATCTTCGTCAATCAAATACAAATTCAGAAAAGGGTACATGTCTGCCAAAGAATCTGCATTTTGCCCGATAGCCTTCCGGGCCGCTCGCAATGGGTTCTTCATGTAGGACTTTGCCTTACTAATCGAACCGTCGAAAGCGAGTATCTCTTCGCATAATAAAGCATAATGCGGCCCAAGCCCAAGAGAGTTGACAATTTCCATCGCTATCGCATTGCAAGGCTCAATACGAGCCCTCTTGATCCATTGTTGCATTTGAGATTTGAATATGTCTCCATTCTTCGGGTCTCGTATCTTATCGTTCATCTTGATCCAAAATGACATTCGAGCCGTAGCTTTATTTATCTCCAGCAGACATTTACCGAGTCTCTCAGCGCACGACGCATATTCTGGACTCGGGATGGCGACGTATCTATTCAATGATTCGTCAAATTGAAGTTTGTATGGCAGAACAACAAAGCATGTAGGAAATGCAATGCGGTCTGTAGAGAACGCAATCCGCGAATACTTCTCCATAGAGTCCTCGAGCATCCGTGAAGTCGCAGCAGTGACTTTGCTAACAATTATTGTGTTCTCACGCAGCAGTTGCATCTCTTCATGCTGCGTAAGAAAGAGAAGAGTCAAAAGTTAGCAACAAAACAAGCCGATTATTTAATCACACGAGAGAGGGACCACCAAATACTAACCTTCTCTAAATAGCGTTCTGCCTCTGCAGAAGTCGGTGAAAAGAAAGGATGACGCAGCACTGATATCATATTTGGAAGCCTCTCGCTTGCAGGGACGAGAATTTGACGCAACAAGTCTTGTGCAAGGGGATCTTGTATGTGCTCGCGGATACTTCTGTTGGCTTCCAGTTTGTTCCAATGATGAAGTCGCGAATATGCGTCAACACCACGCAAATCTCCTTGATATCCAGTATGGAATGGATTGCCACCACTGCAAAGCTGGTAGATAAAGATACCAAAGACCCAAACATCAACTTTCACTGACGGACGAATTAATTTGTAAGGCAGTTTTGATGTATCATGAATGCGACAGTCGTCCCTGTCCTCAAAAGTTTTGAGCATGTAAGCGCATCTGTTTGTCGTGTCAACTCTCGGGCGAACTATATCCCACAACCTATGGTTTGTACACATTCGCTCCCAAATAGACGTAAATGTATGTATAGACTCGCAACTTGAGAGCACTCGCGGCAGATCCCTGAAATCAATTGTTTCCAAAGAAGAGGAAATTTCATCTCTCCAACTTTGTCCACTTGAGTTTTCACCTCTCAGATGTGAGGCTATTATTTGGGATATCAGCTGCCTTTCATGCGGAGTGAGTAACTGGATACCATCGGCATCGTCCGACACGTGTTTCCAGTAATCTCTGAATTGATCAAATTTGTAACCATCGGTTGAAAGATCAATCTTTGCAACCAATTCGGGTGGAAGGATGCTCGGGCAAATCGTTGTTGAAGAGCCACCAATCGCATTCATATCAAGAATGGACTTCAAGAAAAGAGTACTACCAAAATCCGACAACATCATTTGCCTGCCAAATCTCAGAACATTCTTCAACTGCAAATCAAGATATGATATTCCTTGCTCATGAAGAGACTTGAGCGTTTCACCAATTTGCCTCGCATTACAACGGAGGTTCGCAGAACTGATTCCTTCTCGGTACAAGATATCACCAAGATCACGATCAGCGTATGGCATGACAATACCGTGCCTGTAACCAGAGATCATCGGGGGAGAGTTTTCCTCGTTGTCGCTTTCAAGTGAAAACTCATTTAGCACAGGAACAATGTTGGAATGGCCCCGTAAAATTTCCCTACACTGCAATTCAAGCTCGAAACCTTTCCGACTCTTCATGAACTTTACAGCGACAACACGACAACCAGTACTATCGATCCCGTGCATTTTACAAAATTCATCAAATACAACCTTCTTCACTCCAATCCGGTTCAAATTCATCTCACCCCCTTCATTTTGTGACATGACGGATATGTCATCCTTCTCATAAAAATCTCGGAGAAGAGCTTCTGCTTCTTCCATAGAACGTGACTTGTCGAGTCCGAGCTTCTCGCAGAAACGAGTGAAAGTATTCACTTCAATAGCACTTTTTTTTATTCCATACACGCTTCCACATGAATGCGAATAGTCGTCAATATCTGGATCCGAATCACTGAGAATAGTTTGAATCTGTAGATACTTCTCCATCGCTCCTATATCTTTTGCTTTCAAGACGATACTTGTCTCGGTTCTGTGAAGTGCAGGGTCAATGGGGTTAAACGTGTATCGCCCAAGAAAGCTCACCCGAGATTTCAAGACCACTGCACATTTGGGAGCTGAACACTCCTTGATAGGAATATTCGGTGTAGGTTCCGAGTTGGGGTTTTCGAGGGAGATCAAGAAATGAACTACATCAATTGGAAGACCCTTCAGTACGTCAGCTACCAAACCGGCATAGTCGTTAGATGTGCACATCCAACACCATACAAGGCGTGTCATATCTGAAATAGACGCCTCATTATCTTCGGTTCCTACCATTGCCGTGCAACTCACTGCTTCTTTACGGATGAGAGACTTCAAACGCTCCATGCGGTCTTTCTCGTCGCGGTAGTAGGTCGGCAAATACGGTAGCTCTGTCTTAGGAGCATTGGCAAAGTAAGCGAAAATCAAATCAGAGCGGCGGTTAAAATCAGCTTCCTTGAGAGCTTTATCCTTGGCCATCACACCTACGGACTTGCTTTTACCACGCGCCTCTTCGAATATTGCCAAAGCAAATTCAGGAGTTGACTTCTGCTTTTCTTCGACCTTCGACTCAGATTTAAGTATCTGTCGACGAATAGAAGCTGCTGCACTGTAAGAACTGAGAACATTCTGAAGAATGTCAAAACTACAGTTGTATGCGGCCGCAATGTGCAGTGGTAAATTGAGTCCTAGCTCTTTGTTGCCTCCGTAAGTGCATATTGTATTACTCTCCATTATCGGACGTAACAGCAATTCAACCGATGATTGATTAGCAGCTCCACTACGCACCAATAAATGTAATGGGAGATCACCCACATCGGTACGTCGATAACAACCGTCAGGGTAAGCATCCACGAGTACTCGCAGCAGTGATTCTGATGCCCCGTTTTCAGCCGCAATGTGGAGTGGAAGACGACCACTAGGATCTTTTAGGTGGCAGGCATTTATACCCGAGTGCGTCAGCAAAGCTTCCACTAAACCAATGGACGGCGTCCGACTGCAATTTAAGGAGGCATGCAATGGCGTCATCTTTTCATTATTAGTATCAAGAAGTGCAGCAGGTTGTGCGTCGATCAGCAGTTGGAGAGTGCGTCGTGAAGCTCCAACCTTGAGCGCGTAAAATATTGGAAGGTTCCCGGTTGCTTTCAGTTTCTTGGAAGAGCCAAAACCTGCATTGACTAGCACTGTCATCTGATTCTTTAAATTCGGTGGGTTGTCGCCTTCACTAAGTAGAACGTGAAGAGGGTTGTGCCCATTGTAGTCCACCGAATAGACGAGTTGTCTAGTTGTCAAGTTTGATATTTCCAAGGTGTAGCCCTCACTTCCATAGTTCCATAAAGTGTAGCTACGCCCTGGGACATGCGAGAAGGATACCTGTGCTGCAACTGAATCGAACGCTAGTACTGGAATAGAAGCTGCAACAAGCATTCCTTGTGTGTTCGTTGCAGGATCATCACACAAGATAAGAAGACCTCCTCCCCCATCCTCTTCATCATTATTGCCCTTTGGACAATAATAATCCACCTCAAAGCTCACTAAGACTGAGTGTGTAGATGAGGGAACGTAAGGAAGCGATAGCTGTTTCCATGGCTGAGAAACTCTCAACCCCCGCTCTTGAAGCTCTGAATCAGTTTCATCTCCAAAAAGGGGAGCCAAATCCCAAGCCATACTGCCATGCTCATCAGGAGTCTCTTGTAGTAATCTAACACCACCTGCTTGGGCTTTCCGGCAAGAAGTTGAGTAAGAGATAGCATCCCCAGGTGCTAGATATGAGAGCATCGCACTATGGAAAAAATGCTCGTCCATTATTCGAAACAATGATCCCGACGGAGCGCGTTCCTTTGCTTCATCGATAACCGTCCGTCCATTTGGCAAGGTAGGAACACGCACACCCTCTGGCGAAGACTTTGTACGGAGAAAGTTCAGCTTTCGGACAGATTCTGAATTAAGTCCATCCAGTATACGTCCAATCATGGCTGTAGAGCCGGGAAGACGAGATTTACGTGCCCCCGCATTTCGACACATAAACAACCACAAGGAACCAGCCTCATCGGAAAATAAATCTTTCTCACCAGGTCGCGAAGCTTCAGCACGAATCAACTTCTCGAATCGACGCAGTCTTGTTTCATCTTTACAGTAAGCCACGTTTTTGGTCGATACTGCCTCTGGAAAGTAACTAAACAGCAAATCACTTCGTCTGAAGTAATTTTGCATGAGAGACGGAAATGTTTTTTCTGAAGCTATATTGACTTCTCTCCCTGACCTCCCCTCTTCAAACAGTTCTATCGGGAGCACGTCATACCGGCGACGATCACTATCTAACGATACCATGGGAGTACATGCACCATCTGGATGAGCTCTAAGCAAGCCTTCCAAAACGTCATATGAAACACCGTGAATTGCAGCAATATGCAGAGGCAGGAGCGCACGACTGCGCACACCATACGTCGAATGCAAGGGAGAAAAAGGCTCGTCTTCTGTTTCCTCAGCATTTACTCCAGATCCAGTCGCAGCACATGCCAACTTTGCCTCAAAATCATCGGAGGCTGCGTTGGCCATGGGTTCCAGCAAAGCTGATATTGCACCACAATGGTTTCCATTGAAATACACGGATGCGTCTGACAGAGATGTACTCTTCGAGTGCAAATCATCGTCATGTGAAGCCTCAACAAAGGAACTGCCGGCGACGTTTTCGGTTGCTGTAAGTGGTAGCATTAGTCGTCTGTGTAAAATGTGTACGGCAAGATCTTTCCCGTAGCATCCTCCCGTTTTAGGGAACAAACCATCAGTACCTGTTTCCTCATTTTGATAGACCACGTCCTCAGGTATGACCGCGTTTCGTGTAATGTCCCATGAAACAGATGATCGCGTTGCAATGCTCCCGAGGGCATTGCTTGGGGGAATGACAGGTATCCACGTCGCCGGACGGTAGGCTGCCACAACTGCTCGTAACATTGATTCATCTACCCATTGACTTCCCGCTGCTGCATGAAGCGGTAATCTGCCTTTGCTATCTCTTGTTCTCAACGCTCGTTGGACCGCAGATTGTAACGATTGTATTGTATTGCTGAATGCATCAGGCTCTTTAACGAATGAATACGAATTGAATTTTTCACACATTCGTTCATCCCACAACCCCAACAAAAATTCAACACTACACAATCGACTTCTCGTAGAGTCAGCTTCATTGGGGTATTCCTGCGTTGTTATTGGGGCAGGCTTTGATTCAAAAAGTGAATGTAGGGGAGTTTGATTCCACCGATTGAAAGTTGCCACCGAGTCAGGATATGCTGTCATTAAAATGTAAAACACGAGACACAACTCATCTTCCATGCTTTGTTTCTTTTGTTGTAAATGTTCTCTACTCTCTCGACTTGTCTCACTTGAATGAATATCTTTCCCCTTATCACGTTGCACCGCTTCCATGAAAAAATCATCATCCATTTCCATCATTTTGGAACGTCTCCAACAACTCACGAAATGCAAAGGCAGACTTCCACTCCTATCCGGAACACTACATGCCTGAGGACAAACTTGTGTTATTAACGATAATACAACAGGAGGAGCTCTAACACATGCGATCATGAGCGGTGTCCATTGATTTGGCCCCTCGCGTGAAATGAGTTGTTGTTTGTAAGATTGTATTTGTTCGTGAGATAATACATCAGATGATGGTGATGGCGAGGGTAAATTTTCTACATTGTTTTCAGTCGAGCTGATGGATGCCCGCCTCACGGGCCCGGTAATAGTTGTTGCTGCATCCTCACCAGTAGATGATTCGTATAATGTTGTTGCAACGTCATGATGTTGTTGTTGACATTCGCTCTTCTTGCTTGTTTCATAGCTGCAACGAAGACCTTCGTCATACGAATCTTCTGTAGATGAAGCAGCCTCGTAGATGGTAGCCTGCTCGGTAGTAGCACATGTAGGTGCAACGCTGGATAAACTATGAATCTTGTTTGTGCCACTCCGCCCCAGCGAAGAGCGAGGGATGTGTTGATGATGTCGCTGCTCGGAGTTATTAGCGTTGAAATTATCCCCACCATCGTGACTGCCATCTTCTTCAGCTACTAATCTTTCTGATTTGAGAATTAATTTGAGAATAGAGCATACCTCTGACCACTTTGCCTCCTCACAGAGAACGTGTAGCTCGCTTTGGAATTTACCCATCTTGAGAAGGCCGAATATAATTTGTTCGTCGTGTGTGTTGCCACACTTTCAAGCAGCGTTGCCTATCGTCTCAATAATTCAAAACCCTTTGCCCGGTTGCAAGAAGATGTTCGATGTTAACAACAGCCCCTCCTCGGGAACTCATATCGTGCGTGTTAGAGCCCAATCTACTTAGCCCAAGCATCAAGAATGAAAAACTGCGAACTGCACTTAGATACTGCAAAGCCTGTAGCACGAGGCTGCTCTCAAAACTGCCGCCGGCTCGCAGTGGCAGTGGCTCGCGAGAGGAAATGATGCCGAGAGCAAAGATGGAGGTTCGCAGTTCTTATGAGATGACACGTCGCATAGGTACTTCAATGGTCGTATCTGTCTGTCACATGAGCTAAATTAGTGCATCAATCCTCTGGAATTCAAATCTAAATGACATCCCGCACAGCCAATGGCAATGGTAATTCCATCCACCCGGTTGTAATATTATTATTATCATGGCGCAGCCGTCCGCCCCCCTACGTTCCTTGCCGCCAGGGGAAGACGACGAGGGCGCAGACTTCAATAATGTCAACCTGATAAAAAACGAGTCCATACAAAGTGAACACCTCCACCATGGAAATGGCGCCACTATTATCGAACCTAACAATCGTATCCCTCTACAAAAAATAAATAATTCATCAATGGACGAGAATAACCAAACTCCTACATTGGAATCATCTGCAGACGACGATGACGCTGTGATGGAAGATGCGGCGCCGTCGGGGAAGCCATCATCGAGTGGAGAAGCCCACGTGGAACAACGTGGTGCCTCACCCAACGAAGATACCGCGGCAGTGAGGTCCAATGCTGCTGCTGCTGCTGCTGTTATAGGTGCGTCAGCAGCTTCGACAAATTCAAATAATAACGAGGGGGTGACAATACAGAACCACCCCCTCGCAGCAACCAACGCAGCAACACCAGATTTGCAAAGTCCATCAGCTGATGGCGCAGATGGGGGGGATGAGAGAAAACAAAAAATCCTTGCCAGTATACAACATCGTCGTCAATTATTGGCGTGGGTACGGGAGAGTAGGATAGCATGCGAAAAAATTAGAAATAATACATCCAGTGGTACGAAGAAGGGTTTTGTTGCGGCATTATTAGAGGAACATGCCACAGAGGTTGATGGAAATAAATCAATAACACAAAAGGAAGGTGCTGCAATGAAAACTTCTTCTTCTTCGGGGAAAACATCAGCGGATGAAATTGCAGACTACAAAAAGGTTTCAAAGCTTGCCAATTCAACTACTCTACAACGAAAAAAATCCACCAGCACAATTACAGAGACTACAGCCCAAAGAGATTTGCGCCGAGGTTCCAATATTGGGAAACGTATGTCTGCGGCCGTAACAACTTTGAACAATTTCGGTAATGTGGGGGGTTGGGCATCGACAGATACATCTATTTCGGGAGATATGCCTACATCATCGAGTGCAGTGGTACCAAATAATGTCGCATCATCTACAGCCGCGAATAATCATGCGAATTCATCACCGAATAAAGCTGCATACCCCCCATCAGTGGGGAAGCAATTCAATGCGGCAGCCGCACAATCATCATCGCTGTCATCAAAAATTACAGCGGAGAAATTATCGAAGAAGGCACGGAAACGAGCGAGCCAAATCAAAAAGACTGGAGGAATAAGTGCCGATGCATCATCTACAAATATTGCTGGCTCTGTAGTGCCCAAAAATGCAAATGCAGTGACTTCAACTGAGAATTTTACCCAATATTTGACATTGTCTGCGAGTGCGGTCAGGCTCCGGGATAGGAGAGATGAGTTGGCACAAAAATTGAGCAATTTGCTACAAAAGCAATACACTACCAGTGGAGGAGAGAAACGCAAGGCCGATTTCGGTGAAAAGTCACCGTTTACTCCACGCAAACGGACTAAAGACGTCAGAACAAAGGTGACACAATCTTCTCTGACAAAATTATTATCACTATCCGAAATGGGCATGGCAAAGGAAGCTTCTCGGCTCCCTCCACGGAGAATGACCCAATGGGACTGTGTTCTGGAAGAAATGCGATGGATGGCATCTGATTTTATCGAAGAAAGGAAGTGGAAAGTTGCATGTGGAAAGTCTTTATCGTCTTCTGTGAAACAGCACGTCGATGCACAAAAGTTGGCAGCCAAAGCTACGACAGGAAAGTCGAAAAACACACCAAACAAGACGGACGATACATCTGCCGCTACTGAGACACCTTCTTCTTCATCGAAACCAATATCAATAAAGTCGAACAAGTCTGTCGACTCAAAGTCAAGTGATCGCAGAAAGATGTCAATTAGCGATTCAAACCCATTGTATGTAGGTCCATCTAACGATGATGTTGAACATTCAAGGAAAATATCACAGCTTTTATCCATTACCGTTTCAGATCATTGGGATGTTGCCCTTCGCAAGGGAGCATTTCCACTCACTGATGATAGCTACGTGGCTGGATACGAAAGATTCAGAAAGGTCAGGGGGGAATTACTAGGGGAAACGAGTGAAATTACTGTACAATCACGTAACAATGATTCGAATCCACGAGCTCCACCTACATTCCAAGAATTGCAGTTTGATGAGATTTCAAAGAAAATACAGGAATCAGTAAAAGCCATCAATTCATTGAAAGCAAAGATAGAAGATGCGTTGAGTAAAGAGCGTGCATTGCAAAAGTACCGAAAATCGCTGACGAGTGGGGTCGAGCTCAGTAATGCACAGTTGAAAGCACTTCATTTTATCGAAAGCGTTTGGGAAAATCGAGAGGAATTCAGTGTTGCCGCAGTGCTAGGGGGCAATCTTGGGATTGGAAAGACTATTGTAGGTTGCTTCACACTTTGGAAAAACCGACACGCAGGCCCTCAACTAGTACTGTGTTCTCCTGCGACATTGGTAAGTAGTTCACAATGATGGCAATGTTTTGTATGCAAATTCTTCATTCGTACGTTTCTTATTGCATTTATGTACTACCCCAAACGAACAGCTCCGCTGGAGGCACGAATTGAACAAATTCGGTGATTTGAACGTGAAAGTTTATGGATGTGGCGGCTGGTCTTTTCGTGCAGATGACATTTATTGCTCTGCAGGTAAATCTGATGTTCTTCTTTGTGATTACTCGTCATTTGTTGCGATGACCAATGACAAGAAAGGAACATCTTCAAACAAGAATAATCCAGATTTTGTGTCTTTGATATTAGATTGCCGTCATCCGTCAGTGAAAAATGAAAACAACGGTAAGCACCCTGTCGAAATCGAAAGTGCGGAATGGTGGATCCGACTAGTTCAGTTCATCATGCGTTTTTCAAGCATAAACCGTGTGGTGATAGAGCATCCTTGGAACCAAATCTGCCCCGCAAACTCGTACGAGGGGGACAAAACGACGCTTGATTGCAAAATGATTGCGATGAAGCTTGCATTTATGTACAACCCCGCAACTTTCTATTCAACTCGTGGTTCCATAGGGAAAAGAGTGATCTCATGGGCTAAACGTCAGGATGGTTTCGATTGTGAGTGCCCGCCTTTAGTTACGCTTAGATCAGTTCTTGCCACATCGGTGCGCAAAGTGTATGATTCCGCTCTGATATGCATCAAAGCTGATGAGCTATGTCCGGAGATAATTCGTGCTGGAAATGGGACTGGAGCGCCAACCGTGCCAAAAATATCCTGGGAGATACGAAAGTGCTCATTGGCAACGTCCCAGCAAATTGAATACGACCAACTTTGTTCGAATAATGTGTTCTCTTTGTTTCCCGGCGAATCAAGCAAAACAGAAATTGCGGACGCTCTCCTTTTATTGAGAAAGGTTTGCTTTCATGCAAATATGGGTTATTTTACAACAACCTTGCTTGATCCTCTCTTGCATGTCCATGGGAATCGAAATCGCTCTGTTGTAGGATCGATGATAGCAAGAATGAGTACGCACATGTCAGATGCACTTTTCTCCGCTGCAAACTCGCTGCTCGAGAAATCTTCCAAATTGAAGGAACTTCTTCATATTTTGACGAAAGAGTGTGGCCACGAAGTTCCGAGCGAGCTCATACAAAGCTCTCCAAAGGATTTAGATCCCAATGCCACCAGTAAGAAGAGAGCGAAGGTAATTATTCTTGCCACTCTAACAGAAGCGCAACTGATGACGTCATACTTGTTGAGTGCAGTTGGACTGCACCACGAAGTACTACTGTCTTTCCAAAAGAAAGGGGCGTCCTCTCCCGCTATCGACGCATCTACATGGGCTTGGAGTCAGAATGTGATATCTCAATTCAACGATGGGTGTTTTACCGAAGGGAATCATCCTCGCAGATTCTTTGATATTCTTGTAGCATCCCCCATCACACTTTCTTCCCATTGTTGTGGTATCGGAGCCAATTCGGCAGACTTTGTCATCAGCATTGACGAGGACTGGAGCGGTCGAGAGGAACTGCATGTCGTATCTCTTCTCTCCAAAATACGTGCAAACGAGAAAGGCATATCGAACAGTTCGAAGTCACCGTGCAAATTTGTCAAAATCGTCTCAAAGAGTACCTGTGAAGACACGTTCATCTGCAAAGGAAACACCATAAGGGTAGATGCAACAATGCCGGAGCATGCAGTAGAAAAAGTTAGCAATGCAAAAAAGACGCGTAAACGTGGTCGGAATAATTCGAAGAAGAGCATAGATGAAATTGAGAAAGCTACTGTCGCTCCCACGAATAACAGTATTGAGTATCAAGTTTGTCTTGGACATTCGATCCCAATTCGACCGAATACAGCTATGAATGATGATGGATTCTTGCTCCCTGCCGTAATAGACCAAGCCTCGAACACCAGCGTTGTGGGATCAAATATATTGCGACACAGAAACAGCAGCCTATCAGATGTCTTTTGTACGCAAATGGGATCGGGGGAGCTGTTCATGCCTAAAGATGACAAAGAAGAGCTCAGCCTGTCCTCGTGTAGTGCTGACCATGTCCAGTTTTCGTTGGCGATCTGTCAGTCCGAGCACGAAGCATTTCATTCTTCCTTACCACAGGTGATGCTGCGCTCAATTACATTGTCAACATCTTGTCCACCACACTTGCAACTCCAACTTAGGGACGTTTTATCCAATAAAGACGTATTTTCAGCGCCAGTACGTTGCTTCGTTGCATCACTGTCAAACATTAAATCACCAATACTCCCAGAAAGGAGGCAGGAGATGCAAATATTCCAGTCAGACAAGGCTGATACATCAGTAGCGAAGGAAGAGATGATAACCCCAGAAAGCGCACAAAATAGAGAAACTTGCGATGAGTCGGAAATTGAGGCCGAATTTGTTGACGGCTCGACACTGTTAGTTTATGAGCTTCATCCCGACAAGCTCTCTGAAATCGATGCCATTGCATCGAGGAAACGGAAAATTGACCTCGCCAACGACGACTTGACAACAAACATCTTTTCTTCGTTTTTCGACTTATCAGATACATCCATAGAATTTGCTCGTGATGGCCATCGACGACTCGAGGCGGCAGTTTATGCCCCATCATTCCTTCCACCTCTTCTTGATATTGCTAGAAGCACAGTAGTTGAGGCAATTACGATCCCACAGGACAGTCGAGATCTGCTCGAAACTTCAACGAAGTTTTTCACAAATACTTCGACAATGTCACAGCTAAATATTTTGCCATGTGCATCTGCTGCGCAAACTAAGCAGAATGTCACAGCCTTCGGTCAGAGTGAATTGTCTAGTGACATTCATTCTTTCGAAATGGAGACAAATCCTTACTCATTCCCGGTCATAAGCAACGACGAAAACGTTGACACGTTATTTGGAAATAGTCTCGCCGGATGTGATGCGAAGGGAGCCATATCCTGCCAGTCATGGCCCTCGTTGAATGCAATGATTTTATTCACAGAGAAGAAGAACGAGAACGCATTGGGAGAGAAGGAAAAGAAGGAAAAGAAAGCAAAGAATTACCACCTCTCCTCCAAGTCCTCGACAGCGGGGGACAAACTAAGTATGCCGTATTTGAGGAAGGAAAAGATAATGCGGAGAGCTCTTTCTGCTACAAAGAAAGTCAAGTTCGACGACGCGGCATCGATTGTCGTGTCAGTCAGACTCCGATCTCGCCTTAGTGACATTGTGACTGGATCATCTACCTTGCCCTCTTCGAGCAACAATACTTTCGCTGAACACGACGGTGGAAATAGGAATATGAGAAGTTCTAGTGGCATCAACCTACCAATAGGAGTGAAAGCACCAGCAATATCCAGCCGACTTTCAACCTCATTAGAAGAGACCCCAGAACCGTGGACGAAGAAGGAAGATATTCTGTTGAAGCAAACATTGGCTCGATACGGCTTGAACTGGCAGCTTGCATCTCATGCCATTTCGGCTGCTTCTACCTCCAGACGTTCCCCGTCTCAGTGCAGACATCGATGGGGATCACTCATTGATTCTCAGCATGCTCTAAGTGTCAATGCGATCACTATCAACCAAACCAACGACGCGAAGATGATCATGCGCTTTAGTAGTAAGCCTGGCAGCATTCAGAGTGAATCTCTCATTCACATCGAACCTTGTCATGCATCAGACTTGAAACACGGATCTGATCAAAGGGCTGCGTTTCATCGGACCGGCAATCCTTCATCATCAGTAACTACTACAAATCCTGGGCCTGGAGTAAACAAGGAACACATCGCGTCACGAATTGCGAAACTTCGAGATACAGCTAAGAGAAGACGTGTTGTACCGATACCTTTGCCAGGAGCAACAACAACTGGTACGGAAATTAATGTTCGGCTAGCATCAATCCATCCTTCGCATGCAGAATCTGTGCATATCGCGAGGTCTGATATGTCACATGGCGTTGCCCCACCACGGCAAGAGATGTGGCCCCTCGAGCTTCTTGATTTCGTTGAAAAGCAACGAAAACTAGTTTCAGAGCAGAATTCTCTGGGATCAACAAACTCGCAGCCATCCCACCATCAATCCTATCCACCACAGCCGCAACCGCAACCACCTCCCCACACGACAACATATCATCCTTCTTACCCGTACCGACCACATCAGCAACCTACAACATCACATGAGAAACCGCCCTCAACGAAAGGTCCTTCATAAATAATATATTGGGCACATCGAAGAACTAACCTATGCATTCAAAAATGCACAACAAATTATTTTTAATACCATATCAGTTAACGAAAGATTATAACAGCTATTTGATTGACACAGCTACTCTATTCTGTAAACAAGTTTTCAATGATTGAAGCGGACTGAACGATGTGATCAATTAAGTCATCAGTTGACATTGATTTGTACACTTCGTCACTCGCAAGGCAATCCTCCTTTGTTTCATCAACAAAATCTTCTTCATCGTCATGACTAGCTTCTGACTCACCAGAGTCTTCTTTTGTTTCTTCCTCCGCGATTTCAATACGATTTGTAGATTGTATTAGAGAAGCATGATCAATGGTCTCGTCTTGGGCCAATTTACCGAATTCCACGAGCAGGGACAGTGTTGCGACAGGTTTGACACCTGCAACAATGTTCCTGGAGTCAACCTCTACAGGCGACTCTCGAATAACATTCACCAATGCGACGAGTTTGTCGAGAAAGGCCAGTTTTGCCTGTTTATTTTCCTTGAACGAACTCGAATCCAACTCGACGTCTGTGAAAAGCAAGTTCGTGGGGAAGTTTGTTGACTCAAGGATTGACATCACAATGTCGTGAATGAATCGGAACGGAGGTTTGGCCAGAAGTCGGGATCGAAGTTTAGGGCGAGTGAAGATTGGTTGGAGGACCCTCGTCGCCTCTTCAATTGCCGCTGCGAGTTTCAGATCGGTAGTGGACGTCATGGTAAATTTGTCGGGAGGTTGAAGAGCAAATGGGGAGTGAGAATATCGTCGTTGGAATTA
>JALLBJ010000568.1:0-17502 GCA_036940105.1 Skeletonema potamos | reverse complement strand
AAATAGCGATCGTACAGTAGGAATAGTATGTTGAATTACTTTTGTACCACCTTAACAAACTCACTCAGCAAATCAATTATGCTGCATCGACCACACGTATCAGACATAGTGGCCAAATTAGGGCAGTGACGTGATTAGGTACATAAGTACCATACTGCTACTTGAGGTAATAAGTAGTTATCCGGCAGGCATTCGGGTTTCCGAATAAATGCAAAGGTAAAGTTAAATTTAGTCTGTAGCTAGTTCTAGTTTGCTCAAATTGTGCGAAGAGACGACGAGCTGCATGGAATCAAGTATACTCCACTTCCCGACCATCAACATCAGAGCTTGAGGAGGAATTGGTACAGAATTAAAAAAGAAAGCGCGTTGAGATTCTGATTCTGTATTCCTTCCCAAGCTTGCCAAGCAAACCGCACAAGGAAAAGAAAAATGTGCAGCCTTCACCATCGTAAGCAGGCACTTGCAGCAGCCGTGCTGCATTTTTTCATCATAATTCGTTCTTCGAATGATCTCGTCTTCATATTCATAACTTCGACCGAAGCCAAAGTAGTATATGTTGCTCTACATCTTCATCTGCATCTTCAAAAACTAAAAAGTTTCAGTAACTGCATCTTCAAAAACTAAAAAGTTTCAGTAACAGGCACAGAAGGGGCACAGAAGGCGCCTAAGTCATTATATTATCATTATCACAACTACATCATCACCCGAACCTGAATCTGAGCCATCACTGTCACAGTATTTACCAACCATGATCTACCTCAAGCCACACTTGGTGTTAGCGTTTGCTGCATCGCTGCTGCAGCAAGAACATGCCTTCATCTATGCAGCACCAACATCCTCTCCAACACCAGCACCATCTCTCTCTCCAACACCAGCACCGACAACTCTCGCTCCAACACCAGCACCAACAACTCTCTCTCCAACACCAGCACCAACAACTTTCGCTCCAACACCACTACCGACAACTCTCTCTCCAACACCAGCACCAACAACTCTCGCTCCAACACCAGCACCAACAACTCTCGCTCCAACACCAGCACCGACAACTCTCTCTCTAACAGCAGCACCGGCAAGTAAACCAAGTCTATCTCCATCAGTCAAGCAATCTCGATCTCCTTCCACCTATCCCTCAGTTTTTCCGAAAGCGCCTTCCAACCAACCCTCGTTGTCAAGGACACATAGTGCAGTCCCTGGTGCTAGTGAGATTCACATTCCATCATTAATGCCGAGTTCAGCCCCTTCGCCTTCGAGTCGGCCATCATCGGAGCAAAGCCCGAGCTCAGACCCATTGACCCAATCCTCATCCCAACCATCAGGCGATATTCCAAATCAAACGTCTTTCCCGAGCCCGAGTGCATCACTTGCTGAAACGATATTCGTTGAAGTAATAGCCAATGCGTGTTCAGTTACACCACCTACACCTACTAGTAATTGCATCCCGAATGGAAATGTGTGTGGTCTTGGTAGTGCCAAATGCGTAAGCAACAACCCAGCACCAACAAATTGCTGCTCATGCAACTCCATACCATGTGGAACACCAGCTGATAAAATCGAATACTGCGCCGCGGAGCAAACTACAACTTGCCCACCATCCCCCCCTCCAACACCAAAACCAAACCCAATTAATCCAAATAGTCCAACAACCGCTCCAACACGTACTCCAACAAAAATGCCATCCGCCAAACCGTCCAAGTCAAGCGAGCCCTCCGACGAGCCGAGTTTGTCTCCATCCACCTCTGCCCAACCATCGTCTGATCCAAGTTCAACTCCCTCCAAGTCAAGCGAGCCCTCCAACGAGCCGAGTTTGTCTCCATCCACCTCTGCCCAACCATCGTCGGATCCAAGTTTTACTCCCTCCAAGTCAAGCGAGCCCTCCAATGAGCCAAGTTTGTCTCCATCCACCTCTGCCCAACCATCGTCGGATCCAAGTTTTACTCCATCCACCTCTGCCCAACCATCATCGGATCCAAGTTCATCTCCCTCCAAGTCAAGCGAGCCCTCCAACGAGCCTAGTTTGTCTCCATCCACCTCTGCCCTCCCGAGCTCTACCCCTTCAGGTGACCTGTGTCCCGGTGAGAATGAAAACCATTCTTGAATTCTTTTTTATTTTTTGTCAGATTTACCATTAGCTAACTTGATCATTCGTGATGTGTTCTGTCTCTTTCACAGCAATAAATTCTGCTGATCCCAGCATCCCTTGCATTTGCGGTTCCTGTGATCCAATTGAATGCTCTGCGGATAGTTGCTACAATGGATTAGCACCTTTTTGCGGAACAAACACGGGCTGCAAGTACATTAAGGATGCAACGCCACCTGTGGAGATCAGTTTGGCTTTCGTTAATAAAACAAATCCTCCTTTTCAATGCTTGCAAGTCATGGTGCACCAAAAATGCGTTGTAAACGTCACGCGGACTGGTTCTGGGTTTTTTACTATTAACAAGGATACTTGCATCAAAGCTGGTGGTGACAAGCTCACCCCCAGAATTCGCCTCCTGAAATATGGTGACGCTGACTGCAACCTCAATGGCTTCCGGGGCATTTTCCCTGGAACAGGAACCAACATCGACACGTCCTGCGCTACTCCTGTCTACGTAGGGAAAAGATATAATGTTACTTTGGGTACTGCCGAACCAAGATGGACAGAACTCTACATCACCGCTTTTTGTAATGCTGCTAAGGTTGGGAATGGAAGAGTTTGCTTAGGCAATTATCCCCCAGAATCAATCTGTAGCAATTTCAACTTGGCCAAGCCTTCGTCTTCTATTGGGGGACAAACGAAGACGACTACCAGGGACAATGTGATGAAGATTACTAGTGACTTCCTGTCTTTCTCTTCTACTTCTCCTGTCAAGTCCAACATCTGTACTTCCATTCTTGGAGTAATCATGATGCTGGGATGGTACCAGCATCAGTGGAACTAAACAAGGCATCGAAGAAGTAGAAGGGTAGTGTAGGAGGAGCCAACTAGGGTTTGCTGAATATGTTATCGGAGAGCTATCTGGGGATAGGATAAAAGCTGGCTGAATAGGCTGAATCATTCACGTATTAGAATTAGAATAGTAGAAGTAGAAGAGAATAGGAACGCATGCCTCTGAATCGGCATGTATCACATTTCACATAATAAATAGTAGAAGAATAGGATTACCCATACTACACTTTCAAAGACAAAGAAGACGAGCTTGATTTGTTTACTTGAGTCACATTTGCTGACGCGAGCGTTTCATCGTTGTGTATCATAGATGCTCTGCCACAAGAAGTGAATTTTGATGAGCGCTTTTGCGACATAAATCAGATAAGTAGTTTGTACTCCGGCGTAAGAGAAAAATCGTGAGAAACGCCGCGGTCGGCATTTCGCGGCTCCTTAAATTTGACTCGACCGCGGCGATTCATTTCTTTAGATCTTGGCCTGCCCACCAAATAATTGGACCTCCACCACTCACATACAAGGTTGTAGTGTTGTTTGTAGTTGAGATGACGGCCTGAGCCAGCTCATTTATTTTTTTCATGATTTTTGCTTCATTATTTATCAGATGTTGTAAGATGGGTGAGTACATCTGTGCATACGCGAGTGCTGGTTTCTTGTTGGGCTTTGTGTGCGGTGAGGTGCAGTTGACGATCGCCTGTCGGTCGCTCATTGCTCCGACTACATCATACTTGTTGGAAGAGCTGCAGTGGTTGCGCTGTGTTGGCTGGAGGGAGGCGGCCACAGATTACTGGTGACATATGTGGAGAAGGAAGCTATTCTAAAACGATGATAGATTGAATATCGAAAAATGAATGACGATGATCAGTTCAGTACTCCATAAACCGCTGTATTTGTTTGTGTGTCTACTTCTATTTTCAGGTGGGTTTTGCTGCGCCTTCAACCCGATGGGCCAGCAAAACAATCGCCCACAGCATTTCATACCACAGTCACATCATTCACACATAGCGAACAACATGTCGGATGAATTCCGCATTGGATACGTAGCCGATGTAGAGGGCCACTGGGGCTACTTCCTTGAGTATGTCCAAAGGAGCAAAGTCCTCGATTGGGAGGAGCAAGACAATCACAATAAAAACTTTTCTTCCACAACAGGTATAACATTTCAGATGTTGAAACTTGGACCTAATACGCACTTTATTTACAGTGGAGATTCGGTGGACAAGGGGCCTGGTGATATTCGATTATGTCGTGCCTTGGTCAGTTTGAAGAAGCGCTACCCAGATCGTGTTCACCTTTTGGTTGGTAATCGAGATCTGAATAAACTGAGATTTGCTAGTGAACTCTCGGACGAAGATATGAGTAGGCCAATCGATGACATTAAACGGCCTTTTTGGGACCCCGATGCCAAAAGTTATAAAGAGCACTTAGAGGAAATATTACAAACTTGTGATTGCACTTTGGATCAACTTAATACAAAAGCAGAAAGATTACGGTGGATGCTGAAACACACTTTGGGATGTCCAGATACCTTCGAATTCCGTAGGGAAGAAATTTCAATATTCAAGGATGAATACGGTTGCTATCCTCCTCACTCTGAAACTCATGGATCATCACCTGTTCATACTGATGGAACTCGCGCTAGCGATGTGAATGGTGACACAACAGAAGTCACAGATGACGATGTAGTAAACAGCTTTGAATACGAGATCAATCATCCCGAAGGAAGCCTCCGTCAATACCTACATCACGCATCGATAGCTGCCATCATTGGCAACACAATATTTGTACATGGCGCAATAGACAGGCTGACAATGCGTTTTGTTCCATCGAAGCATTCCAAGTTTGAGCTGCCGACATCACCTCCACCAGCATTTTCTGAACCATCGATTGAAACAACAGATGGCACAATGATAAACGATGTACATGAATGGGTTCAATCTCTCAATGAATACCTGCAAGAAGGCCTTCGAGACTTTGAAAGTCGTCCTTATTGGAATGAGGAACGCACTTCTCGTGGAGGCGAAGCTTTGCTCGCGATACAAAATCGCCCAAGTATGTGGGGACGATCAGTCGTTTGCAATAGCTATGCTGATGGAGGCGTTGTAGCTACAGATCACGCAGAGGAGCAGAGGAGACAAGCTCTACGAGTGGCAGAAGAGGAATTAAATCCACTTGCATTTGAAGGTATTGCGAGCAACGTCTTTGATCAGGAGCCAGCTGACTGGCTACTGGCGCATGGAATAAAACGAATTGTCGTCGGCCACAAGCCTACTGGCGACTGTCCTGCAGTATTATCGTCGGCATATACTGGAGTGGAAGTTTGCTCAGTTGATACCTCATTTGCTCGACGAAGGGATATTAGTACCGGAGAGAAGTCAAATAGATTTGGAGTGCACCGTGGAGATGCAATAGCACTGGTAGAGATAGCGGGAAGCGATTCCCACAATAATTGCTTAGAAATCTCCGGTACGTTAGCTGACGGCACCGAATACTCGAGCACCCACCCCCTCATTGGTAACCACAAAGAGACAAAAACTGGTGACTCGATTCTTGGCAGAAGAACTTCGGATGGATGGTGGATCAAGGCTTCTGTATCGCCTGGTCGCTATCATTTGTGCAAAGGGAACGGACGAACTGTTGAATATGACACTCGAAGCGAAAAGGATTTGGTTTTATGTCCAAACAACTCTCGAAGACAATAATACAACGACTGTGAAATTTGCTACTAAGCTTAAAGTAAATATGATGATTTATGGTCCATGATGAAGCATTTGTTCAAGCACATCGCCGACTATAATACCGCCAACCCAAGGCGTCCATCTCTGTGCACTCGGAAAGACTGTGGATGAAATCATGTCTTCCTCCAATGCAGCCAATAATGGATCATCACTTGATTCGAGACCAGACTTGCTTAATACCTCCAACGCTTGCTCATGAAGTTTTGCATTAGCACAGGCCAACACTCTTCCTTTGTTAATTTCATGATTCTGCAACGTCAATTTCTCTCCATTCCAATCGGAGATGGTTCCTCCGGCACCTTGTAGGATGGGGACGAGTGCGCAGTAATCATACAGTCCCAAATCAGCTTCCACAACGATGTCAGCCCCAAAGCCTGAAGCCACTAGCGCATACGCGTAACAATCAGCTCCATAGTGTGGAGTTTTAACAGCCTGCCTCATGGCGTCAAACTTGTTGCGTTCATCTCCATGCTGAAACATGTCAGGTGTAGTAGAATACATTTCTGCGTCGTTCAAAGTAACCACTCCATCAGTCTGAATAGGCTCCCCGTTCAACAAGCTCACTTTTCCAGCCTGGCCCAACCACCGCTCATTCAGTATGCATTGATCAATAACGCCAATGACAGGAGTACCCTTGTATAAACACGAAATGAGCGTCCCAAATAGAGGCTTACCCGTAATGAAGCTTCGTGTACCATCAATCGGATCCAGAACTTTCATCAGAAGAATATGTGCAGCATTGTTAGACTTGATGCCATTTAATATCCGACAAAAAGTCAAAGCAGGAGCACTGATACTCACCCCAAACCCAATCAGCGTCTTCTCTAATCACACCGTACTCTTCCCCATAAACTCCATGCTGCGGATATCTCTCAGTAATCAACTCTCTCATGGCACGCTCAGCGGCTCGATCAGCAAGTGTTACCGGAGAAGCCGATTGGAAGACGCTGCGGTCTTTTTCGACTTTGATTTCTTGTCCAAGAGTGTGACGAGATTGACGCCAATATGGTAGTATTTCCAAGCGAGCGGCATCTGCCAACTTGCAAGCAAATTGAGCGTGCTCTTGTAAGAGCTGAGGATCACAGCCGGGTGGCAATACGGCGCCCTCCCGAAGCTCAACAGCAGCATCATGCTGTTTTATTAGTTGCTTTTGAGTATCGCTGCTCGGCGGCAACACTGTGCCCTGGTGCTGCTCCTTCTCAAGCTTGTCGGTCTTTCTGCCGACCCCTGGAATTGAACCATTCGAAGGATCGATGTAGGCAAATCCTTCAACGGCGTGACGAGCGGCGAGAAGTAGGATGGACGCTGATGAAATGATTATTACTGTCTTCATTTTTGTTCTTGCTATCGAATGAAATTATGTGGAGTGTAAATACCTACTGTAATAACGGACGTGTGTAAAATAGGTCTTGCGCTGTAAGAAATAGGTATGTTCGCCAATGCTCCAGCTAATAGGAATCTCGCATGCATCTGTTGAATCCATCTGCAGCACATCAAGCGATTGTCAACTCCGACGAGCCAAGAGGACGCCAACGGCCAACCGCCAGGCTACACCACCCACCACCCACGACCAAACGACTTCCCCGAAGAAAGCCCACAGCCCACGCCTGGGGTTCGAAGATCATCCGCGGATCTTGTTGCTTGTTGGTCACATCTACAATATCACAATGCCTATCTCATTCACACAATAATACATATTGTACTTACTTTCTGCTAAGCTTGAAGGAAAGGCAGCGGGACATTATCCATTGTCCATTCCAAGGGCGAGAGACCATCTTTTTCACTCTTACTAATTATAATTAAATGAAAAATATGGCAGCCGTAGCACCAGCAGAACTACCCACCACCACCACAACTGGACGTCAAATCCCCATCGTATGTCCCGGCCACACCCGTCCCCTCGCCGAGCTACAATTCTGCTCCATATCCGAAAATGACCATGACGAAAAACGCACCTTCCTAGTCTCAGCTTGTCATGATAAAATGCCCATGTTACGGGATGGTGCCACGGGTGATTGGATTGGAACATTTGCCGGACACAAGGGTGCCGTTTGGAGTTGCCGATTAGATCCTGCCGCACTTCTTGCGGGAACTGCTAGTGGAGATTTTAGTGTACAAGTTTGGGATGCAATTACTGGACAGAGTTTGCATAGTTTCCCTCATAAGCATGTTGTCAAGACTGTGGATTGGAGCTTGGATTCGAAGCGTTTGGCGACGGGTGGTCATGAGGGGATTTTGCGTGTGTTTGATATTAGCCAACCGAAGAAGGAGCCTTTGATGTTTGTTCAGTCTAGCAATGAAAAGGTTTCGATCTCGAAATGTAATTGGTTGGATAATTATACTGTTCTTGCGGCGGGGGAGGATGGGAATATTCGATTCTGGAATGTAGATGAGACCGACCCCTCCAAGCAACTTACCAAAACTCTTGCGGTAGGCGATGGAATACGTGATATGGAGCTTTTGACTCTTTCTTCGGGAAAACGTATCCTTACAGTTGCGGCAGGTGAAAAAGTTACATTCTTTGATATTACCTCGGGTCAGCTAATTAAATCTCACAAAATGCCAATTCATTTCAAGGTTGAGGGCGGTGCCTCATTACATCCCAATGGAGAGAAATTTATTGCCGGAGGAGGAAGACGTGGTGGATCGATGGCTCTCGGGGCAGGGAAAGAAGGGGGAGAATTGGGGAGTGATTTGCTAGTCTATGTGTTTGACTTTGAGACGGGTCAAATGTTGGAATGCCACAAGGGTCATCACGGTCCTGTCAGATGTTTGAGATATCATCCTGATGGGAAAAGTTATGCTACAGGAAGCGAGGATGGAACCATTCGACTATGGAAAACGGATCCGTGAGGAGATTAACTCAGCGTTGGTGATGGATGTATGATTATTTTTCATGTTTAGAGGAATACAGACGTGAACCCAAAACAAAGAAGTTATGAAACACAATAATCCAACACATAGATTTGATCCACGATTTTGCCATCTTCACAATTCAAGTATACTTGCGAGAGAGAAAGCGCATCAAATTATGATTTTCTTTCCAGATCTCTCCGGAATTCTGTACAACATGGTATTCCTCGTCAGAGGACCACATCGCCCGCTCCAAACCTTTCACCTTATTCCTTCTCTCTCCTCCTCGTCTCTCGTCGCCAAAATAACAGAGGATTACGTTGGACTGCCGAACGCGACCTCCGGACGAATGAGGGTATCTTTCTCTCCCTCTTTCTCTCACTCATCCAACGCACTCTTTTTGACCTCCAACCACCAACCGCAAGCGATTGCTTACCTCGAATCCAGGCAGTAACCCAAACAAGCAGCAAGCAGAAGGTGCTCAATAAACAAAAAGCAAAACTAAAGAACATACTGCTGTATGAAGTGGAACCTCGCAACATGTCCGATTACGATCCAGAACTAAATGAGGTAGAGGAGGAAGAAACGAACAAAGTAGACAGCCTTTGTGCCGACTTGAGCTGTTTGTGTGTCTGTTTGTGCGTCGGCCCCAAGGAAGCCAAGCCAAAAGAACAATTTGATCAGATTATCAGCAGTATTATTGGTGAGTAGATGCTGCATTTGACTCATGTCCCTATACATGTAATGCAATCCTTACACTGCAACTGCGTACATATCTTCACGCTCAGTGGCAATCTCAATGATCCCCGAAGCGATTTCATACGCCCTTATCGCTGGTCTTCCTCCATCGTTTGCTCTGCAATCATCATGGATCTCGTGCATGTTGACAGCTATCGTGGGTGGCCGTCCTGGCATGATTACTAGCGCGTCTGGACTATCTGCTCTGCTATTGTATCGCTTGGTAAATACAGACACCATTGGAGCGACTAGTTTCATGTTTGTTCCATTAGTAGTTGGATTCGCTGGTATGCTGCAGACTGTTTCTTCCTTTTTTGGCTTCGGAAAACTTGCAACACACTTCCCAGCTCCCATGGTTGTTGGTATGGTGAACGGATTGGCCATCTTGGCGATTGCATTGCAGTTCCGTTATGCAAAAGTATTCCCTCTCACTGAAGCAGATATGAGTGTAGGAACGGCTGCTGCTGGAGATGGCAAGGCTGTAGAAGCTGATGTGACAATCGCGCTTTTGTCTTACTTTGGGAAGGGGTTGGATTGGATTCAGCCTTGGGCGAGTTTTAGCGTGTATTTCATTGAGGTGTTCTTAGCCTTTGCCATCACTACGTTTGTGCCAAGGTTGACAACATTCTTTCCTGCCACATTGATGGCAATGTTGGTGGTTGTAGCAATCGAATTCGGTCTTGCCAGGCAGTTTGGTGCTAAAACTCCTTTGATTGGAGATTATGGTGGTGTGGAGGTAAGATATATTTTACGATTCTCCTGGATGCTGCTTGCATATTTGTGTATGCATCACTCACCGCATGGTTCCTCTCTTATCTGGGCAGGTGAAATATCCCTGGACCACAGTATTGGACTCAGAGTACACCCTGCCATCGCTTGCGTCATGGGAAACTTGGAAGATTGTCACAGGATATGGGTGCGCTCTTTTTGCCACCCAATTCGTCGAGACTGCGATTGCGCTCAACGTTGTCAATCGGTTGGATGAGACCGATGGCCCTGGATTCTTAGTCCTTTTTGGACACGGTATCTCAAACATCCTTATTGGTTTCATGGGTGGTATGGGTGCAAGCGGCGTTGTCAGCATGTCTGTATTGGCGGACAGATCGTTCGGCACTACATGTCTTAGCACCTTCCTGACAGGTGGGATGCTCTTTATCTTCATGGCTTGGGCATATCCTGTCATCAATTACATTCCATTGAGCGCTATCTCGGGTATCAGCCTGGCAATGGCTTGCAGCTTCATCCAGTGGAGATCCCTGGTGGCCGTTTTAACCATTTGTCTCCCTAGTAGTAGTCGCCAGCTACTTCCGCCACAATTCAATATTGATCGCTTAGACGTTTGCATCATGCTCGTCGTTACTATTGCATGTTTAATTGTTGATGTATCAGCGCTAGCACTCTTTTTTATTGGTGTTGCTCTGAGTATAGTGACTGTCTGTCGTGAGCGAAGAAGATCACAGAAGAGTGAAGACCAAACCAAGACTGAGATCAAAGATGTCGAGGAAAATGGAAAATAGCAGTTAGAATTGGATGTTCTGTACCATGTGCATCTATGATGCGCCTATTTTGTTAAAGCATGATACCTCCGCGCATTTCTTTCTTTTCAGATCCCTTATCATGTTGTCCTCTAGACGTATTTGCCTCCATTGTGAGAACAAGCGATACACTCGGCGATACGGACCTCAGGGAACTGACCTCTAATTTTTTAAGTAACTTGACGCATAAAATAACCTCTACAACAAGTTGTGGAAAAGAAATCATAACATCATACACCTTCCTTTCGTTATCGCCTTCTTATTCCTCCTAAATATACACCCCTCACATTTTCTAACAGAGATCTGAAATAATGACTGGCTTAGATTGATCTCTTGTTTTCCTTTCTGTGCTTCTCACGCTGCATATAATTCTGTCAAGCAAGTATGAGGTAAGTGTACGTATGCAGTAAGTAGGTACCCACCCGCTCCCCACTGAGATCCTTTCTCTCTCTGCGTACTTTCGTTCAACCGATGTTCAGCGATCGAACGTCTGGACAAAATTGAATGAAATCGACAAAAGCGTTGGGTTGCAAGTTTCACCAACGCAATCAACCGAATCGGAGTCTAGGTTGGTTTACTCGTCCCTCACCTCTTCTCGCTCTCCCGCGATTGACTCACATCAGCTCTCGCTCAACGCCAACGCTCTTTGACGGTAGTATACTTCGGGTCCTAATCACTAACACAGGTAACCCCTATACAAAGAGCGTAGACATCAACAATACTTATTATTACAAAGCTGTGAACAGACACGCAACATGTCCACTTCATACAATTCAGAATCAAATGGGAGCACCTATAAAAGTTCTGTCAGGGACGAGAATGGAGTAATCTCCACTGGTTCTCACGAGGATGAAGAATACGGAGAGGTGTCATCCGTGAAAAAGATAGAGGATTCCGGATATGGCGCTGCCGCGTATGATGAGCAGGAACAGGAAGAAGAAATCAACAAAGTGAATAGTCTTTGTGCCGACTTGAGCTGTTTGTGCATCCCTACATTAGCCACCAAGCCAAAAGAAATGTCTGAACGAATGGGCAAATGGTTTTTGGGCAACACCGATCAGTTTATCAGCAGTATTATTGGTGAGTAGATGCTGCATTTGACTCATGTCCCTATACATGTAATGCAATCCTTACACTGCAACTGCGTACATATCTTCACGCTCAGTGGCAATCTCAATGATCCCCGAAGCGATTTCATACGCCCTTATCGCTGGTCTTCCTCCATCGTTTGCTCTGCAATCATCATGGATCTCGTGCATGTTGACAGCTATCGTGGGTGGCCGTCCTGGCATGATTACTAGCGCGTCTGGACTATCTGCTCTGCTATTGTATCGCTTGGTAAATACAGACACCATTGGAGCGACTAGTTTCATGTTTGTTCCATTAGTAGTTGGATTCGCTGGTATGCTGCAGACTGTTTCTTCCTTTTTTGGCTTCGGAAAACTTGCAACACACTTCCCAGCTCCCATGGTTGTTGGTATGGTGAACGGATTGGCCATCTTGGCGATTGCATTGCAGTTCCGTTATGCAAAAGTATTCCCTCTCACTGAAGCAGATATGAGTGTAGGAACGGCTGCTGCTGGAGATGGCAAGGCTGTAGAAGCTGATGTGACAATCGCGCTTTTGTCTTACTTTGGGAAGGGGTTGGATTGGATTCAGCCTTGGGCGAGTTTTAGCGTGTATTTCATTGAGGTGTTCTTAGCCTTTGCCATCACTACGTTTGTGCCAAGGTTGACAACATTCTTTCCTGCCACATTGATGGCAATGTTGGTGGTTGTAGCAATCGAATTCGGTCTTGCCAGGCAGTTTGGTGCTAAAACTCCTTTGATTGGAGATTATGGTGGTGTGGAGGTAAGATATATTTTACGATTCTCCTGGATGCTGCTTGCATATTTGTGTATGCATCACTCACCGCATGGTTCCTCTCTTATCTGGGCAGGTGAAATATCCCTGGACCACAGTATTGGACTCAGAGTACACCCTGCCATCGCTTGCGTCATGGGAAACTTGGAAGATTGTCACAGGATATGGGTGCGCTCTTTTTGCCACCCAATTCGTCGAGACTGCGATTGCGCTCAACGTTGTCAATCGGTTGGATGAGACCGATGGCCCTGGATTCTTAGTCCTTTTTGGACACGGTATCTCAAACATCCTTATTGGTTTCATGGGTGGTATGGGTGCAAGCGGCGTTGTCAGCATGTCTGTATTGGCGGACAGATCGTTCGGCACTACATGTCTTAGCACCTTCCTGACAGGTGGGATGCTCTTTATCTTCATGGCTTGGGCATATCCTGTCATCAATTACATTCCATTGAGCGCTATCTCGGGTATCAGCCTGGCAATGGCTTGCAGCTTCATCCAGTGGAGATCCCTGGTGGCCGTTTTAACCATTTGTCTCCCTAGTAGTAGTCGCCAGCTACTTCCGCCACAATTCAATATTGATCGCTTAGACGTTTGCATCATGCTCGTCGTTACGTTAGTATGCATACTTGTTGATGTATCAGCGCTAGCACTCTTTTTTGTTGTTGTTGCTGTGAGTACAGTCATCGTTTGTCGTGGGCATATGCCACAGAAGAGTGAAGACCAAATCGAGACTGAGATCAAAGATGTCGAGAAAATCGAGGAGAAGAAGGTGGACTTTGAGGTCGTACAAAACCATCAATCCGTCTATCCGACGGGTTCCTCAGAAAGCCGATCTGAAAACTTTTCTTTACAAGGAGGATGCACCGCTTCTGTTCTTGAGTGCATGTGCGACGCTGCAGAGGATGCTCTTTTCCCTGTGCAAGGCTGTGTGTAGACGGAGTTTGATATCGCCCTTTCATGTTTCATTTTGATGCTTCAGCCAAAGTTTTTGGGGCTAAAGCTGTGAGATGCATATAATAAAAGTTTAGAGAAGAATGTTTATGCTTCTTGACGCTGCAGCAGCGAGTCTTCGTCCTCACTTTTTTCTTTACTATTTTGTGGACGTACGCAACAGCGAGGCAGTAAGTGGGTGGGTTGCGCAGGAAGAAGAAAAGGTGGGGATAATTGAATGTCGGAATCAGTACAACCTGTTTTATTTTCTTAAGTACCAGATTATATCAGATTATACTCGCACTATTGGCTGCGCATTAGGAGTTAGGAGTGACCCCAGCGTGCACCTCAGCTTTCAACATAAACTACCATAACTTACTCATTCATTTCCAAGTTTATATTGGTATCGAGCAATCTTAAGAACCATGGCCGGTGAAAGAGTAGAGTATCGAGGGGACAAATCCCTTGGCAAATCCCAAAGCCGCCCACGGGATTCTTCATTCTCTAAGGGTAGCGGACAGATGCAGCCATCTGCTCTGAGGAGCGGAAAATATGACACATCTAACAGCAAGCTCAATGAGCTAAAATTTGACCTCAGCGAAATTCATGCCATCTATGGCTATGATGCTACATTATATCATGTACTATCTGTCAACAGAAGTGCAACTGCAAGTGAAATCAAAGCTGCGTACTTGAACAAGGGGAGGGAAATATTGTTGTCTGGTCGCAATCCATCTCAACAGGGCTCAGACATTTCTGACTGGAGCCGGAAACAATTCCAAGCCATCAGTCTAGCATATGAGATCTTGTGCAAAGAAGATTTGCGAGCGCTTTATGATGGAAGATGCAGCGTCGCACGAAGGAACAGTGTTCAATGGAGCAAAGTCGTCCAAGAAAAGATCATCAAGGACGCCCATCCAAACGAACACTCGCATAGGAGGAATTCAAAGCGCGCACCACCACCACCAATGTATGCTGATGATTCTTGTTCAAACTTGGACGATGAATTTGATGAATTAATGTACTATTGCAATAACAAAGGAGACATCAACTTCATCAAATTCGCAGAACTACAAGGGTTAGTAGATACTCTCAACATTTCAATGAAGATGGAGGAAATGCATCTACTAGAATCATTTGACACGACATGCGTAGAGGCTGATAGACAACCATCGGAGGAGGTGGCTACGAGTGAAGGGAAAGATCGAAGGCAACCACCTGCAGAAGCACAGGATACTCGCGTGATCCGAGCGCACAACGAAGACACAATTGATTGTGTGTGTGACGCGGCCGAAGACACTATTTTCCCCGTGAAAAGCGATTTGAGTCAGACGGTAGACGAGGTAGAACTTGAGTCGTCCACAGTTGCTATTGCTTCTGCCGCTGCCGCTACTGCTGTCGCCTTAGTCGAAGTTGAAACAGATGACGAAGAAGAAATGGAAGCAACTGATGTTTCATGTTTCGGATGGTTCGCTTGCGGAGAGTTAGATTTATTCACGTATAATGATGGTGACGACATGAGAAGATGCAGCGAAATCAAGAAGGAACCTTCTGCCGAGGATGCAGCCAATAGGACAAGAAACTCTGAACCTGAAAAGAAGTCTGTAAACATCAAGGCAAGGCCTGCGTTGAACCTACGCAAGGCCATTGCCAATCGCATGAAGTCCAAGCCAGCGCTGGATGCCGAAGATATGAAACCATCTACTGAAGTGGCCACTACTGCTGCTGTTACAAGCACTGGTTGGTTTGATTGTTGTGGTGCTACAGAAGCACTCGCAAACGATGATGATTGCGAGCTAAACATGAGCACCGTTGGCAATGGGAAGGATAACGAAGAGAATAAGACTTTAATGAGGACTACGAGTGCAGTTTTGGTGGAGGAGAAAGGTGGAAGCGTGGGCGACTCTGGTGGCGAAGCCGATAGGAATACCCCCAACAGTAAGACGAATCCATCGAGAAAATTTAACAGGCCGATATCCAGTCTTATAAAATCGAATAACGTGAAAAAGAAACCATCGGAGGAAATTTTGACGACACAACAGGATAATCTTGAAGAGGAAGATGACTTTGCAAGGTCCAGTTTCTTTCGTTGCTGCGGTGCGCCAGAGGATATTCCTAATGAAGCAGAGGAAACAGGCGCCGCCAAAGCCGACGTAAAACCACCGAGTAGGATGACTAGTTCCGCAAAAAGGCTGCGCAATCAATTGACCATCCGAAAGATGTTGACAAAGCCTCTCTTGGATACAACTGAAAACGAGACCAAGAATGAGGCACTTGATGGCATCGAATCTGAATTCACCATTGCAAACGAAGACAAGCCAAGGATGAAGATGCCACTCAAGCAAAAGAGATTCAAGAGATCATAAATATTTCACCATCATTTTTTTGTTTTAGTCATAGGTGGTAATTCCACAGTCCCACACTCCCACTTTGTTACTATAATTCCTACTTTCATTGAGTATAAGGTTGCAATATTTATTACTAGCCCTCGCTTACGCTCGGTCAAGCCATGCTGTTTTCACTAACACACAAACACACAACACCCGGGCCCAGCCTTATTTTATACGTTAGCGAAACTTTGGCGACAAATCTTTTTTACTCCCAGAAACAACCATGACGACATTCCTCTTTGGTACACTATTATCCCAGCACAGAAAGACCAATAAGCGAAAATGATTTTATTCCTACCCCATATGAACTCTATTTGGTCAGTAGCACCAGCTCAGGCTGATGTGGACAGCACTAGATACGATGTGGTGCCCCAATGTGCTGCTGCTGGCCAGCCCAAATTGCACCTCAACCTGGCGCATACGACGTTGTAGTGTCGTTTGTAGTTGAGATGACGGCCTGAGCCGGCTCATTTATTATTATTCCTACCCCATATGAACTCTATTTGGTCAGTAGCACCAGCTCAGGCCTCCCTAATATCTGCGGTAAGGATGCCGTGAGGTGCTGTTTCAACAACATACATGCAGCCTCCGCAAATAACTTTTTTGTGAGTTGGATTGCTTGGTATAAGGCCAAATTGCATGCAGGTAGAGCATCTACTAGTAAAGTAATGATTCGACGGCACTTGTAGCTTCATTGCTTCTTCTCCAACAACGTCAATTTGTGACCTCGTCGACCGTCGTGGTGGTGGAACATCGGAAGCAGGTCTTCTCTTACGATTATTCGTGGATTTCGCTGTTGCTGATGTGATGACATTATTACCGGATCGAAAATGAGGTGCCGATGAAACACGCGGTGGGTTGGGTATACTGTTGCCATTGTTTGGCTGGAGGCGGTGCGTCTAGGGCGGCTAGTCGACATGGTGTTGCTGAGATGTTGTGCACAAGATGAAAAAAAATGACGAGTGGCGCCATTTTTTACACTGTACTCCATTTCAAAAAACTACTTCCTCTAACTTAGTTGTCACACAAAAGCCAAAGATGATAGAAGACCTATAGTGATTTTACCCCCGAATATCATTGCAAATATACCCCTCAGCCATAAAACGTTCCAAGGCACTATGCCCTATGGTTGATAGAGCATGGCTCCAAAACGTTTTATGGGCTGAGTGGTATTGTTTTGTTAATAACAGCACATACGTACCATTCGATTCCTACGTAGAAAGTCGTGCCTTTGAGTTGGCCGGGCCGTGTCTTGATGATGAGGGGATAAAAAAATTCGACCATTATCTCTATCGTTCAAAGTAGCAGGGTACGTGATATACGGTGATGTAATTATAGTCGTGAGGACAAGCACCAATGACAATCATATTGATAATAATTACAATATATACATAAAGAAGGCAAGCCAAACACCTACAGATGGAAAGAGGTAAGTGATCGTGTAAGGGTGTGAGGACCAATGATTCTGTGACAGGTCAGAACAACTCTCTCCATCCAACTACTTATTGGCCAATCTTGTCGGCTGACAC
>JALLBJ010000567.1:0-17599 GCA_036940105.1 Skeletonema potamos | reverse complement strand
TGTACAGGCAATAGTCAACACGAGAGTGAATTGATAGTAGTTAGAAATAATTAAAGCAATCCAGCGCATCACAGAGGTGGTGCAGCGAAGCGGAGCCACTCACAGGTGCACCTTGATCCTCGGCAGTTAGTTGGGGCGGGGGGCTGCGGGCGGGCGTCAGGCGTGGGGTAGCCGCGCCCCCTTCCTCTTCTGCTGGGGACTACTATCTAGATAAGTAAGTACAATACCATACTTGTGACCCTCAACCATCAACACAACAAAATATTTTCCACCTCTTGCTTTCTTGCTTCTCATAAAAAATTAGGCCACCAAACTAAAGTTTAATTTTCTGTTCAGCGCACCTCTGCAGGACCTGGCGCTGAACGATAATGACAGCCCCATATTACTTGATACCATTGCATGTTACAAGCAATGAGCAAATCGTCGTCTAGAAGAATAGGCTGCAAAAGAAGGGCTCGGGCGCTCGCAGCTTTTGCTGCAGCTGCAGTATCCTCATCCATCTTGAGTGGGGTTGGCCCATTAGTTGTAGTCGGTGCCTTGGAGAACACCGAAAAGTTAAATAGAGAAAATGTTCATACATCAGAAGTATTACAATCGAATGATTATGAAACATATCGGTTTGATACGGCGAAGCTACGCTCTAAGAATCAATATTTACCCTTGAAAGGTAAGAGTGGGCCGCCGATACCTCGGAAAAGAGATCTTCGTCAGCTAGTAACAGATAAAGAAAAGAAGATAAAAAGAGCTACTCGAACAAAAGTGAAGATGAAAACTTCTACTTCTTCTGTGCAGCATCAACCTAGTGCTGCATATACAATGGTAACAAAAACGGGTGGTCAAACTACAACCATGAGAGTGAAGAACCCACTGAAAGAGCAAATGATAAGAGCAAGGCTTGAGAAACGGACAGCAAAGAAAAGGAAGAGAATTGGTCAAGGAGAACAAGACAATTATACTACAGAGGCAAGAAAGTTTCTAGGTAATCTTGAGCTGAAATGGCACCAGCAGGTGGGAGTAGGAAGCAGCAGCAAGTTGAATTGGGACGACAGACAGTCTGGGAAGCCAAGTGGAGGATGGAATAATAATAGATGGTCTGGTGGTCAAAGATCGGGTGGTAGCGAGTCTGGTGCTCGAAGACCGGTTGGCAGCGGACCCGGTGGAAACCCTAGAGGATGGAAGACTGGCGGTTGGGAATCTGGTGGAAGGAACTCTGATGGTAGAAACCCCAGTGCTTGGTGGTCCATTAGTAGAAAACCCAGTGCTGCTTGGTCTGGCGGTGAACAACCTATAGATTGGTGGTCTGATCGTGAAAGCCCTAGAGATTGGTGGTCTGGTGGACGCGATCGCGGGTCAGATAACAATCGGGCTGACCATTGCCCATGTACCTATGTTGATCCTGTGGAAGTCGTCCCTTCATGGAGTTGGAGCGGGTCTTCATGGAGTTGGAGCGGGTCTTCATGGGGTGAAAAGATGAAGGTCTGCACTTGCAAGCCGACCTACAAACCAACGTTCTATCCCACATATCTCTATCCCACATATTATCCAACGTGAGATACTACTTGATTTGTTATGAACTATTTGCGCCACTTCTTATTACTGACTTGCTGATTCATTTCCTTCCCTTCTTCAGAACGGAGCCGATCCCAACTAGGATACCCACATATTATCCAACGAGGAATCCAGTGAGTCTGTTCATGATGCCACCTCATTATTTGTTGATTCTTCAAATTTGTATGACTAAAAACAATTCGATCAAAATGATAATATACCTTGTGTACGACAGACAGTGAGTCCCACACTTTATCCAACGCTCTATCCAACGAAGGAGCCTACTTTTTACGTGAGTAAACGTGAAATTTTTCGCTAATGATTGTCAAAATAGCAAGCTCACACTTCAACTGATTTCTTTCCTTGACAGCCAACGTTATCTCCAACTGCACCAGATCCGTAAGTTATTGTGACATATTCTGAACGAGATCATCTTTACTGAACAAAACTAACAAACTTCATTTTGTTTTGGCCTGCAGGACCTTGTCGCCAACGCTGACTCCCACCCTCTCGCCTACTGTGCAAGAACCGTAAGTAAATTTGAAGTGCTGCAAATTTTATATTGCTATTGATGACAACAGCTCACGTTTTTACTGTATCACTATAATTCACAGGACCAGATCCCCCACTTTGTCACCCACCCTATATCCAACATTGTCACCTACTCTCTCCCCAACCTTAAGCGTAAGTAATTTGCAAAACCCTCTTGTCGTCACTAATCAAACTAACTTTGCTTCCCAATAATCTTCATTACAGCCGACAATAAGTCCAACGTTAAGTCCGACTATCTTACCAACTCAGTCGCCGACATTGTCTCCAACTACAACACCGACATTGAGTCCGACTATCTCACCAACTCAGTCGCCTACTTTTTCACCAACAACGACCCCAACGAATAACCCAACTATGACTCCCACGACATCACCGACGTTGTCACCAACAGCACCACGAACAGAGTCGCCTACTTTTTCACCAACAATATCACCAACAGTGTCGCCTACTTTTTCACCAACAGTATCACCAACACCAAAGCCCGTTCAGTAATCAGAAAACATGAAAGAAGTACAATGATGAACTCGTAAAGAGAAAAGGCAGCCCAGCAACAAACTAAAAAAAGGGAAAAGCATATTCATGTTAAAACTAATGACAACAGATAAAAGATTGCATTATCGTTTGCAACTTCATTGACGAAATTTTCACTCCTATCCCAAACAAAGTTTTATTGTTCACTAGCACCAGCTCAGGACCAGGACGAGTGAACAGCGGTACATACGAAATGGGGCACGATGTGGTGCTGGTGCTGGCGGCCAGCCCAAATCCAAAAGAGCTCTCACCACAACGCATTCGAGGATGAGTATCGTGAAAAGGTGAGATGACGGCCTGAACCTGATCATTTATTTTTACTACCATCCCATATGAACCATAAATGGTAATAGCACCGGCTCAGGACATGATGTGGACAGCGCTTGATACGACAGACAAGCTCCAACGATGACACATACGAGGTTGTAGTATCGTTTGTAGGTGAGATGAGAGGCTGAGCCGGCCCATTTATTTTTACTACAATTCCATACGAACAATATTTGATCACTAACTCATGCTACATACGATATTACGATATGATAACAGCCTAATGCTAATGCCCAACAGGCTCACTCAACGACGAATACGAGGTTGTAGTATCGTTTGTAGATGAGTGACAGCCTGAGCCGGCCCCATACCCAACAACGCATAATCGGGCACTGGCATCGGCTCAGGACCGTGTGGACAGCGCTAGTTACATTATGGTGGCCCAATGTGGTGATTGGCAGCCCGCCCAAGTTAGACCTCATCATGACCCATACGAGGCTGTAGAGTCGCTGCTGCGTGGGATGACGGCCTGAGCCGGCCCATTTATTTTTGTTACCATCCCTAACAATGCATAATCGGACACTGGCATTGGCTCAGGACCATGTGGACAGCGCTAGATACGTTAAGGTGGCCCAATGTGGTGCTGGCGGCCCGCTCAAATTTGACCTCATCATGACCCATACGAGGTTGTAGTGTCGCTGGTAGGTGTGATGACGGCCGAATCCGGTTGATTTTTTGATATTCCTATCCCAAACAAAGTAGACTTTGTCACTAGTACCGTCTCAGAATGATGTGAACATCGCTAGTCACTATATGGTGGCCCAATGTGGTCTGGCACGCAGTCCAAAATGGACCTCATACATTAAAAGGATAATTTGCATGAAAACGAAGACTCAGCGGTTGACAGGGCACAAGACACGATGTAGAGGTCAAACGATGTAGCAGTGAGAGAAGAGTGTATTCCAAGCATGAATAAAATTAGTGTAGATGCACAAGAATACGTCATGCTTTCAGCGTTCGTTTTGATGCATCTCAGGTCCTCTTCCCAGAACGGCAGATTTCTCCTATGGATGAAAATATAAGAGCAACAGAAGCAGCAGCAAGAGCAAGAACTCAAGTTCCAAGACCAAGAGAAAAAATTGTTGCTGCACACGAGGAAGTTTGATTAGCATATCTAGATGTAAGATTACTTGCAAAGACTTAGCAAATAATGGTACGATAACTTGCAAGCGTCGGAGAAGTTAGGGCTCCATGAGAAGTGAGTGTTCGCTCCATGAGCCGTACCTTGAGTGTCGCCTGAATTCCACTCTCTCCAATTGCTTCAATGACGTGCTTAACTTGGCTGAATTCTCTTTCTAATGCTGCGTTAGTAATGAACAAGAGCTTCAAGACGAACCACAACAGATAGAAGTGAACTTCTTGTGATAAGTTGACCACCACACCCACTCCAAACGAGTTGCTTCGATCGATCGTCTCTCCATGTGTAGGCTCCTCCATACTTCTCCGGGTCATGCTGTGCCTTCTTCTCGAGTTGCTTATCATACTCTGCTGCTCATTGAACGAACGTCTCTTTATGTAGATATTGATTGTTAATTTCTTCCTGAGGAACCAACTCAAGATAGGCTTTAGCTGTATCTCTTCTATCCTTCCATTTAGCTGCTCTGCCGAAAAGATGCCTCCTCACGTATTCATCAACTCTCTGAGAGGCATAACCCACCAACCAATTACTGGAGTGATACAGCATAATCTCACGTCAAGCGGCTTCAAAATATGATTAATGTTTGTGCCGTTCTGAAGTCCTCTGTTTTGCTAGCAACATCCATCTGTTCTCTCACATGTCGTACTTTTCATATGGCAACTCCCACACCCATCGGCCTTTTGGCATCGGAAAGTTCGGTGCATTTTCCATCAAGTAATTGATTCTCTCTGCGTCCGCCATCCTGTTTGATTTGAAGTAATAATCCATGATTTTTCGACAGCTCAAGCTTATTATCCAATCTGCCGCATTGATCGTTTTGGCTTTCTTCAGCGGATGAGCGACAGTGGTGGTGCTGGCCGATGTAGCAGTAGTAGTGGTATGTCAACGCCCTTATCAGGGAATCTTCCATCCATCGGACGCTTGTTGCTCTCCACGACAAACGGCAAGTCGGCATCGGCAGAGTAAGAGTTATGTTGGAAAGGCAGCAGCGGTAGAGCGCTGGCAGAGCGGTGTCTGCCGATTGTGTAAGTATATCATATACCAGACAAAATTTGATGAACAAGAATCACCCCAGCAACTGTTGATATGTCCGAAGACTGACGTCAAGGGATCTCTCTGACATAATGGCGCACAGATGAAGGATAGATGATGATGTGCAGTGCAGCTTTTACTATATAGCTTTTAGCTTGGTGATAGATAGATGGGAGATGATGATGGAGGCGGAAAAAAAGGATGATGCCGAGGTACCACTAACTCGTGACTGGAATTGGTACAAAATGCACTTAGGAATCACCTAGTGAGTCACGTTCCTATTTACTTTTATTTCGGCCATATAATAATACTAAATAATCCTTACAAAAAACATCATTGTTATGATGTTTACATGAATGGAATTGAACGAAGAACGGTCTGGTGCTGCATTGGTGGTGCTTTATTTTTCAAGTTAAAAAAGCAGAATGGTCGACGATGCCGGGCGAAATCGAGATTTGGAAAGGTACTTTATGAAACAAGCGATTCACGTTGCAAAAGAAGCCCTTGATATTGGAGAAGTCCCGGTTGGATGTGTAATTGTGTTGCGTGATGTTGCTGATATCGACCCATCATTGTTCAGTAAGTATGGTGGACCACAACGTGATGATGCCTTCGAAACGGGAGAACTTCAATACGTCACATCATCTCCATCAGTTGTAGTATCTCATGGTGCTAATCAAGTAAATGCAACCAGGGATGCTACTCGTCACGCTGAGATGGTTGCAATTGATCGCATGCTGACAAAGGGACGTTCTTCAGATCAGATGAAGTTGCCTGCGGATGTGATCCAAAAATCAGCTCATGGTAAGATCCCTAATGATAACATGTTAGGGAAAGAAAAAGATGGAGACAAGTGGACGAATGTACCATCGTGTACGAGTCACTGGAAGAATGATTTTGGATGGGGAAGTGACAGAATATACAACAAGGACGTATTTTCAAAGTGTGATTTGTATGTTACATGCGAGCCTTGCATTATGGTACGTTCTGCTTGTTTGCCAAACACAATGCATTGTTTCAAAGGACAAACAAACAATTGTTTACATTTTCTCTGCTAGTGTGCCGCGGCATTATCAATGCTCGGATTTTCCAGGGTCTTTTTCGGTTGTAAAAACGACAGATTTGGTGGATGTGGGTCATTATTGCATCTGCACAAATCTGAGGCCCTCCCGTCTGCAAAACATCACGGATTTCCGATTTATGGTGGCATTTTGGAAGAGGAAGCCATCTCACTACTTCGGTCTTTTTATGACAGAGAAAATTTTCATGCTCCTGACCACAAACGCAAACGAAAAACAACGGTGGATGACGTGTGAAGTTAATTTTTAACAATACTGTACTGCGAACAACTCCTTCAACAATTTGGATGCTACCCTACAATGCAACAGCAATCAGTACCGAGAGTTAGTGACAAGACAAGAAAGATTATAAAAAGATGTCGCTCAGATAACCTCCCAGATTGAATCACACAGCAAATAGTGATTCCCTCTCCCTTTAGAGAAAGAGCCAGCGCCTTGTTATAAGGAGCGCATTGTCTGCGCCGACCTCACGTTCGCACGTACTAACAAGTCGTTGTTTGCTTTTGCACCGATAGGAAAACTTTCTAACAACTGTTGCTTGTCGAAGGCCTAGTAATGGTGCTTGTTGTCAACGTCAATCGAAACAATATGTTCTTACCTTGGTTCATAACCTCTTCGCTCGATTCGACTTAAATTTCTTACTGCCCATTCTTCCAGAGAACCTAATATCACGTATTTTCTCCTTTTTTCCCTCTTTCTTCCTCTCCTCTTGTATCTTATCAGCCTTTTCGCGCTTCAAACTTTCTTCTTTTAGCATCTCTGCATCAGATTCCAACGAGTTACGTAGATGCTGCTGTATAGCCGCGAAAGGATTCGCTATGAAAGAGGGATGCTCTAATACAAGTCCCATGTGTCCAATCTCAGAATTGGCCAAATTCTTCTTTGCTTTTACAGTATGAAATGATAGTTGTTCGACTGCGTGTGCTGATGGATGGTGTTGTGATGATGAATGAGCGTCCCCCGCGTTAGACGTTGTTGATGTCAATGCCTCTTTTATGGCATCGAGACCATCTATCTTACCCTTCTGCTCTTCTAACTTCTTCAGCAGCAGCGATGACATGACCATCTTCTCCCGCTTCAGAAATTGTTCCCGCTTTGCCAGACGCTTTCGCTGTCCTCGACTGAGTGCCTCATTCTCGCCAGTAGTTTGAGATTTGGGGCTGATAATAATTTTTGCGCCCGTAGTTGTTAAAGGTGCATGCTTTACTAGTCGAGAAGACACAGCCTTCGCTGGTGCCTTCGCTCTCCCCGCTTTACTAGCTTTCCCCATTGTTAATAAGGATGTGATGTGCACAACAAGAAGAGTGATGTTGACCGTCGTATGATCGAGCGCAGCAGTCTGCAGCTGCAGCATTATTTGTATGGTACGACCCCGAATGGACGGTGTGGGGCTTCCGTCTTTGCGTCTCCCCTTCTATCTCTCACACATCTATCATCATCTATCACACATCATATCACACACGCTTCACATAAGTAGATACACACAAAAATCAGACAACATTATTATCAGAGATCGCAGAAGTATTTCTGTGTGTGTATGGTACTTCCACCATCAGTCCAATATTGCATAAAAAATATATTAAAGAGATTTGAACAGCAAACATGTCAAAAGAAAAGCCTCGTGTTTCTTTGGTCGTAATTGGGCATGTAAATGCCGGAAAATCAACAACAACGGGGCATTTAATTTACAAGTGTGGCGGCGTCGACAAAGAGACGATTGCTAAGTACGAGAAGGAAGCCAACGAGGTGGGCAAACCAACACAAAAATTTGCATGGGTGCTGGACAATCTCAAAGCGGAGCGGGAGCGTGGAATCACCATTGACATCTCCCTCTGGAAATTTGCAACGAAGCAATTTGAATTCACAATAATCGATGTCCCAGGCCACAGGGACTTTATTAAGAACACAATCACTGGCACATCACAGGCGGACGTTGCCTTGCTGGTCGTTGATGCATCCCATGGTGGGTTTGAAGAGGGCATCTCTAGAGGTGGTCAAACTCGGGAACATGCTCTCCTCGCTTTTACGCTGGGCGTGAAGCAAATGGTTGTTGCGGTGAATAAAATGGATGACAAGTCGGTCAATTACAGTCAATCACGATATGAAGATGTCAAAAGCGAAGTTGCAACATACTTGAAGAGAGTTGGATACAAACCTGCCAAAGTTACGTTCGTTCCTGTGAGTGGTTGGGAGGGTGATAATATTACTGAGAAGTCTGCAAACATGCCATGGTACGATGGGCCGACACTTCTTGATGCACTTGATAAAGTCAGTGCACCAAAACGTCCCACCGACAAATCACTTCGTATTCCAATTCAGGACGTATACAAAATTGGAGGAATTGGAACGGTACCTGTGGGAAGGGTAGAAACGGGCACCATCAAACCAGGTATTACTGCACAGTTTGCACCTTCAGGCATCACCGCTGAAGTCAAATCGTGCGAAGTCCATCACGAATCATTAGATGAGGTCGGTCCAGGCACCAACGTTGGTTTCAACGTCAAGAATGTAGCACTGAAAGACATTCGCCGAGGAGATGTTGCCTCAAATGCGGACGACAATCCTGCCAGAGGTGTTACAAGCTTCGAGGCACAAATCGTTGTTATGAATCATCCTGGCAAGATTACAAAGGGTTATTGTCCGGTCATTGACTGCCACACAGCTCACGTAGCATGTACCTTTACAAGCATCAAACAAAAGCTCAATAGACAAACAGGAAAAGTTGTGGAAGAGAACCCCGAGTTCATCCAAAATGGTGATGCTGCCATCGTCACATTGGAGCCGTCGAAACCACTTTGCGTCGAGTCATTCGCTGAATATCCACCACTTGGCAGATTCACTATAAGAGATATGAAGCAAACTGTTGCGGTTGGCATTGTGAAATCCACTATAAAAGATGAATCGGTATGAAGATAATTCGTATAGTTGCAGCTTGATTAATTTCTTATAGGGAAATTCATTCTTTACCTGGCACCTGCTCTTGCTCTTCCAAGTCAGTTCCCGTCAGGATTTTCGAAGATTCCAAAATATCGTTACAGAAATAACTCATTGGCAGGATGGAAAAAGGTTCCTCAAGCTGCATTGCCAGTTCGTCCACTCCGAAAAGAAAGAAAGACAAAATACTGCTCGCGGGCAAAGTTGCCCACACCTGATTTAGCTCAGAAAATGCTGGATAAAGTGCACAAGGGAGCAGCAATGCCCAGAGAGACCTGAAGAGTATTGTGAGTATTTAAGCAGAGCAAAAATACGAGCAATACAATTAGTGACTTACAAAAAGCGAGCAGTGTGTCGGGTGTACACCAATGGAACTGGACTAGAGTATATCTTTTCACAAGTGGAGGCGCACTCTCCTAGGATGATGATGGATTTGTCAGTCTCTATCAAAGCTTTAGGGTCCGACGCTGGAAGTGAGTGCAGTTGAAGAGACAACTGCCTCCATGCAGCCATCACTCTGTCCTTTGATTTGATGATTCGTGTTCCGATTGGAGAATCTTGGTAACGCAGTTCCACCTCTTGTATGTATTTTTCTTCGTCTTCATTTGGAGATGAGTATTTGTTCATGACACTTCGACAATAAAGCCAGACAACATTCGATAGCTCTTTTACGGCATGTTGATCAGTTGAAAAGACAGATGACATTCGCACTAAGTTCTTTGCATGCGCCGACATTCTCGCCCAGCTATCCCTACCAGCCATCCATCTTGTGTAGGCAGCATTAGTCCGAAACACTAGTAGCAACCCCAAAGCTGGAGATGACAATGTAAATGGTACAATTGGAAGCGACAAGGTTGGTAGCCAGAAATTGTTTGACACGGCGAAGCCGACAAAAAAAATATTCCAGGCCATGACAACTGCTGCAACTGCAGTTACTGCCCCAACTTGTGGACGAAGCTGCCTCACAACGCCGGAGAAGAACATCGACTGCAAATTGTCAAATACTTTTGAGGACGATTGCCGATGATTGACCCAATCATTGTGTTTAAAGACAGTGCGACGATACTGTCTGCTCATCTCTCCGTAGGGAACCTTGCCCAGTGCTTTTGTTGCAGCGGCAAGTGAGCCCTCCCGGCCTTCATTCGGGTCTATTTTTGCCGAAAGGCAGAAAAAATGCTCGTCAGCTGTTTGCTGCCTTGTCGTTATCCTAATACATGACGTCGAAAATGCACAAGAACAGTTTTCAGTCAGAAGGATGGTCAGCAGCGCTATTATTACAATGACCTTCGACAACATATTCACGCTGGTTCACATAATATTGTGTATGTGCATGGAGGAACCTACCTATAATATATGCGAGGAACGAGGAACACGGAGAAATCAACTCTCCGATAAGTTTATTGTTAGGGCGGAAAAATAATACTGATTCCTACGTACGGTTATATCTCTTCAGGAGGACAAAAAATAAACCAGGGCGGATAGGCATAGGAGGAGGAACATTCGTCCTCCAATAACATGGGGTCAAAATGGTTATGATCAATAAACTTTTCATTTCGCTGCTTGGTCTACTACACGTGGCTATTGCTTTTCAACAATCACATTATCATCATGCACGAAACAATGTTCGTCGCTCTACACAACGTGTTGGAGATTTCATTCCAGAACACGAAGAGCATTTTGATGATGTTTTAGATAGAAGAGTATTTGTACGGAATGCATTACTGACGCTGTCGATACTATCGATTAAGCCCGATAATGCTCTGGCTGCCACTGATGACGTTGCATCAGCACCAGCAGCGACGACGCCATCCACATTAGAAGGTGAACTGACTGTATCCAGCCCTCCACCAAATAGAGTAATAGTCACCGATGACGAAGAGAATTCATCCAATTCAGTTACTAAGGTTTCAAAGAAGAAAGCATCGGATCCAAGATTCTTCATCGCTGGGGGAGCTTCTGCTGCAATATCTCACGGCATCACAACACCAATTGATGTAGTGAAAACAAAAATGCAAGGAGATGCATCACTTTCAGATCTTTCCCCGTACGAAGCAGCACTCAGAATAGTCGAAGCAGAAGGTCCAAAAGCGTTGACTGCTGGACTCGGCCCGACGGTAATTGGGTATGGCGTGGAAGGGGCTCTAAAATTTGGAGTCTACGAGACTCTGAAACCCATATTTCTGTCATTAGCTGATGGCATTGTAAATGATCCAACTCAACCTTACTTAGTTGCAGCCATTTGTGCTGGTGCGCTTGCCTCCATTATCTTATGCCCAATGGAAGAGACTCGCATCAAGCTAGTAACAGATCCATCGTTTGCGAATGGCTTAATGGACGGTCTGCCAAAAATACTGAAACAGGAGGGAATCCTAAGCCCATTTGAAAAGGGGCTCGCACCAATGCTTTCGAAGCAAGTTCCCTACACAATGGGTAAACAGGTATCATTTGACTTGTTTGCAGGTATGCTCTACAGTATACTATTGGGTTTTACGTTCTTGCCCAAGAATGGAATCGCACTAGAGGTCGAGGTTGGAGCTGCGTTTTTGGCATCAATTGTCGCTTGCTTGGCGAGTCATCCTGGAGATGTGTTGCTCACCGCTACTTACAAGAATGACGGCGACAATGCAAATGGCAATTTTGTAGAAACAATTCAAAGAGTATACCAAGATGGGGGCATTTCAGCCTTTTTTAGAGGCCTAAACGCAAGATTCATTCACGTGGGCTGCATAATTACATTCCAGCTTGTCATCTACGATCAAATCAAACAATCTCTGGGATTACCTGCCAGTGGGACGTAATTAATAATATTAGAGCTCATCCTTACTCTCGACATTTCTCAATCCCTTCAAGATGTGCAACCGCTGGAAAAGCCAAGTCCTCAATTCAGGCTTCATTTTGCCATCCTTCAACTTTTCTAACCGTTCAATTTGCGCCTTTTGCTCTTCAGCAGTCTTGACCCTCATCTTCTTTGCATAATCCTTCTCTTTATCAGAACAAAGAGACTCATCTTTTGCCATATCCTCCTCGGAACCAACGATGCATTTTTTGTTGAGAGTGTCATTTGCAAATTGCTCGAGTGCCTCCAGACTTCGTGGACCTTGATAATCTTCGCCCATTGTGTTTCCATCAGCGAAATACTTCAGCGTAGGATAGCCCTGCACGCCATACTGATGACACAATTCGTCATTTTCATCGGCAGTACAGTCCACAGATGCGATTGCAACAGAGGGAGAAGACGCAAAGATATCAGCTAGTTTATCCCAATCCGGCGCGAGAGCTTTGCAGTGACCGCACCACTGTAATTTAGAGACAAATGAAGATCACATTCTTATGTATTAGTATGTACTGTTTTTTGATACATGTAAAGAAAATCCAAGTCGTTGCAAATAAGACAACACATATTATTGTTTCACGTCACTTACGGGAGCATAAAACTTCACAAAGGTGTTTTTGCTATGAATGGCTTCATCAAACGATGCTGGGTTTAGCTCTGGCGATTTGCCAGCCGCAAGACCTAAGAAAAGGCCTGTGATGAGAGTGATTTGCCGTATCTTCATCGTGATAATATTCAGCAATTTTGATAGTTTGTGCGGGCGGTTTGTGAGTTGTGTATGGCCCTATCCAACCTTTACTTATGTAATTATGGTTGCCCTTAATTTTTAGATATTGCCCTGCGCGATAGCCCTTCATCAAAAAATGAATCTTTTGTGGGTAGATACGTGGCCGGCCGTTATTGGCTTTCCATTATCACCGATTGACTTCGTGATATCTACTTACTACAGAACGCCAACCCCATGGTGTCGACTGGTAATTTTTTCTTCGTATGTGCTGCCGCTGCGGCGTTCTTATCATCATCCGATGCGTTCTCGCTTAGTGGCGTAGGTGGAGGACGGCGTAGACCAACTTCATTGCATCTTAACGAGCCAAAAGGTTGTGCATCAACGCCATTTGCAAAGAAGAAGATTGCAGTGTTTGGTGCCGGCGGATATCTTGGTGCTACCGTGTTTGGTTTCTTACAGCGCGCTGGCTCCCTGTATGGGACAGGGATTTCGGGACAATCAAGTCCAAGAGCTATTGCCGCCACATCATCTTCAGCGGAGGCGCTGAACAAAGTGCTCGGGTCCGCTTTCAAATTGGCTTATGCCGGTGAAGATTTGATACGCTTGGTAGATACATCCGATGTCGACCACATCACTGAAAGAGTAAAATCATTTGATGCTGCAGTGTTGGGTACTGTTTACCAGCTTGAGAAACGAACTGTGACATTAAACACATATGAGAAATCCCCGAACGACAGAACATACGACTTTTATTTGGATGAGAAGTATGGTGCGTGGGAGAATGATGTCCCTAGTGATGACTCTGACTACCATGTCCAAATATTCAAAAATGCAATTCAAGCCCTAGTCGAAGCGGGTTCTATTAATCACTTGGTTGTTGTCGAAACGCCAAGAACTAATGATCCGATGGTTTTCATCAACATCCTGGATGAAGCTGGAATCCCCTACACATATGTCCGCATCAAGGGAAAACTGATTAAAGATATCTCATTTACATTTGATAAAGGTGTGAAGGATTCATTGGCGGTTTCTAAGTTTCAGCCCGGATTCATCTATCCAATTGAAGCCGGAGTGTACGAAAACGAGCGACCAGTGTATCGAGAGGATGTAGCTGCACTTGTGGTACAGTCGCTCATGTCTTTGGATTGGAATGAAAGCAGAATCCTCGAAGTCGCATCTTCTCCAAATCCATTGAATATCAGCGTTCCCTCGAAGAAGCAAAGATCTGATAAGGATTGGTGCACCAACTCTGCCCTATTGGAAAAATCATTGAGCGTTGAAACTGTTTCTCCAGTTCAAATAAAGGAATTGGGCATCTCTACTCAGCGTTAAATTTTGAGCAAGATTTAGGTAAATAGGTTGCAAATATCATGTATCAGCATGTTTTCGCGTTTGTGGAAGCTGTGATATTACTCATATTTCGTGTTACATAGCATTATTGTATCTTAGAGACAATACAATGGCCACGCTACCTCATTTTCCCGTAACATCTCTCAAATTGTGTACCAAGTGCTCGATTCGATATTTTTGTTTTGCATTTATTTTCTTCAACTCATCATTCTCAGCCCTCAATGTCTCCAACTCCTTACAACTCGCCCCCCCTCCTCCACTTGCCGCTTCTGCTTTCATGGCATCCATTATCTTTCGCAGGCTAAGCAGCATTTCTGTCCGTTCTTTTCGGATGACATCGCTTACGTCGTTGTGTGCTTTGGACAATTCGAGGTCACTTAATCGAGATTGGAGCTCGGCAATTGTATTGGCGGACGCTGTCTGCTAGTTAATGAGAGAGAGAGTGATGCAGATGACTTGTTTAGAAAGAAGAACAAAGGGAAAAATCATCAGATAATAAAGAATGTGCGCTGCAACAACTAAGCCTCACAGTCGCCATGATCCCAAATATATGATATTGCTGGTTATGATGTGGTAGTGTGTGGTGATCCTTTTTCCGTTTTTTTACTGCTGTTACCTCGGGAGGGTTGTACCTACACGTCTACATACAGTACTTATCACTTATGGTACCTATACGTATGTAACTAAAAGGTACCTATTTTTTGGATAGCTTTATACCGGGACCTTTTTTGTAAATGGGAATGCCAGCCAAATGGATCATGTCTCGTAAGTGAGACAGGAAGTCGGAAATCACTCCTCCGCTCCAAATCGTACTAATGGGATTCCACTCAGAATGGTACAGAAGTTCTTATTAGGAGATTTCCTACCTACTTCCTTGAAACCATCTTGAAGTTAAGGTGGAACACAAGTAAAAAAATGCTAGAGTAAAAGGGGGCTTGCATTGCGGCCATAAGCAATAGATCCTGCTGATATCACATTGGAAACAAAAAATAGCATTTCGCTAATGGAGGAGGAGATAGCAACAGATTCATTGCGAAGTCACATCTCGACAGCAGCAACACAGAATCTTGTCAAGACACGCACTGTGGAAACACTTTCTTGGCAGCAGGTACATCATATGAAGCGGAAGCAGGAGCAAAGGCAATGCGGAGAAAATAAGACGACAGCTTGCGACCGGTTACTACATTACCTAACAACCACAGACGGAATTTCATGCACTTTCGTTTTTGCAGACCCCGAGACTAATTTGATCACCGTGAAAGAGAAGAAAGACAAAAGAAATAGTGCTTTATCTGTTGAACAGCTGGACAAGCAATTTCTTGGTGATGATACAGATTCTCCTGTATTATGCGCTCAGGGTCTGAAAAACCGGACACAGTTGATTCACACCGAAACTGGCCAACTAATGCTTGCAGTTGCACTTACGTCAGACAATCAGCGAAGAAAGTTCGACATGTTTCCAGAGTTCACAGCAGGGGATGATACAGAAGGTACCAACTCAGAAAAGCGGCCTCTGTACACACGACTTGGCAAAGACCAAAATGAGAAGGTATAGGGTTGAGAATATTGTGGGTGGTAATCTCAAGCCGTCTGTTGCTTCATTGCGTCTTTTTATAAGAGCGTTGCATCGTTGGTGTGCTTGGCATCGAATCAACCGAAACTTCACCCAAGATCCAAAATACAAGCCCACTCTTACTAGAGTAAAGAATAGCTGTATTCTCTCTAGAATTGAGGTTGATGTGCTTGAGAGATGGCTGTGGTACTTCATAAAGAACTACGAGACGAAAGAAGAAGTCGACTTCTGCCGCAGTCTGTTGGATGAATACCTGAATGATGAACAGCAGGGCTTGCACATTGGCACGATTGACAAAGCCGATAGACAACTCATGTTGGAGTTCATTACGAGTAAATTTCAAAATCTACGCCGAAAGCTGTTTGAGGCGGAATTTGATTGCTTGCACATGGGGAATGTTACAACTAGCGCAAGTGAAGGATATCATAGAGGCTTGAAAAAAGCTGCTCTTGGTCCAACTCCTAATGACGACTTGTGTATTGCTGCAAAGAAGATAATTGATCTGGCAAATCTACGTGAGGATGAAAAGTCTAAGAAAGCAGCCTTTGATGCAAATGCATCTTTTGGCAAGGCAGACGATAGAGAGCGAACAGTGCAGGATTTTAGTACTTTCTGCAATGACAGATTATCAACTGAGAGCAAATCGTCTGATGACTACCTCCAGTTTCGTACAGCAGAAGACACATTCCTAGTCAAGTGTGACTATGATAAATTTGATTTGGATGTGGATCAGGACCTTGGGATGAGTATTGATGAGATCAATGCAGAATTTGACAAGGAGGAGGAGAATGCTGCTAAAGAAGCGGAGTTGAACGAGGCCGAAACAAAGAAGCTCGATATGCTGAAAGACAGGTTAGTGGGTAATGGAACTAGTGTGGCAGCTGAATATCGAACTATGCTTCGCGAAAGCATGAAATATATCATTCCAAGGTTTGAGCGCACAAGAGTGGTGAAATTGGTTCAGATGCCAGAGGGAACATGGGTATTGTGTGTTCTTGTCGTTTGTTGAAGAAAAGGGGACATGCTTGTAGGCATGTCTACAAAGTGCTAAAACGACATCCAGCATTGAGTGATGCAAATGTGAGGTGGCAAAATGGGTACTGTCAACATTATGGACGAAATGATGAATTGACAGATGCATATATGGATCTTCGCTCTAGAAAATTACATGGCGTCGTTGTAACTGACGAAGAAGTTACTTCCATCACATCAAGTATGCGCGTTGGATCTGGAGATCGGGAAAAGAGTTACTTCCTGCGCAGTTATAACAAGTTGTACCTTAGGGGTGACAATACATTCTGGCACGAAAATCATGCTAGACTTCGTCACATACTTGGTGATGCAGTTTGCTGTGTTCCTGTGATATCATCAACCAAACTAAATAATACAACATCATCAACTTCCTCGCACAGTCAAAATGGTCTCACCTTTGGAGGCAAGCCTTCGACCAATTTTGGAGCAACAAAAATGGTACATCATGCTAGCACTTTTGCTGTTCCTAGCCAGAGCCTCCGAGATGACGACCACAATGAATCAGAAATGCACATAGGTGATTGCGACTTCGTGAACAATGACCAAGTCAATGATTCAGATGAAACAGATTTGGTTACAAAATTTAACCCTCGTTATGACATGATATGCAGGTATGCAGAGAGTGCTGGAGACAGAGGGATTGGAGTCATGACAAGTCATTTCAACCATTGTCAACGTCGATTCTTGAAATTCTTCAACAACTCAACAGTGACTGACAATCAAATTGCAGCGCCAGAACCTCCCAAATCAGGCAGTACACCATATGTTAGATTCAAAAATCCTTATGAGACGATCTGCCGAATGGCGCAACGATCAGGGGACGCAGGGGTTGCCGTAGTTAGCGCAGAATTACTTGCCTGCCAACAAGAGTTGGTTAGTCTTGTAGAAGGAAAGAAGCTGAGCACAAAGAAGAGTGATAGTAGGCGCAGAAAGATGACAAGTC